>CAUYSK010086944.1:0-24863 GCA_963575035.1 Avahi laniger | reverse complement strand
CACCTCTACCAAAAATAGAAAGAAATTAATTGGACAGCTAAAAATATATATAGAAGAAATTAGCCGGGCATGGTGGCGCATGCCTGTAGTCCCAGCTACTCGGGAGGCTGAGGCAGTAGGATTGCTTGAGACCAGGAGTTTGATGTTGCTGTGAGCTAGGCTGACGCCACGGCACTCGCCCCAGGCAAGAGAGTGAGACTCTTTCTCAAAAAAAAAAAAAAAAAAAAAAAATTAAATCTTTATAATAAACAAGAGAAGGGATAAAAGTAACATTCAATATGAAGCAGACTCCTCTAAATGTCACACAAAGGGCCATCATTATTCCCTTTCCCTTGGGCATTTTCATGTTAGCTTTTATTTTCCTTTAATGTAACTGCTCAGTCCCTGAAGCATCTTACCTTAAACTTACCCCATCAGACATGTCGTGTATAACTACTGGGACTAGTCATAGGCATATATTCTATGGTAGAATCTAACCCCATGGCAAGAGGTCAACTTTCATTTCTTTGTTTAAATTTTATTATAAAAAGATGCATAAAGTGAAAGGCACAGAAACATTCCCAATGAGATGCCTCCACCAGATCCACTTGGGAAAAACAGTGTAAACTCCACAAGTGTGTTTACACTCTTGTCTCATGAATGTGTAGAAAGAAGAAGAATGTGTTTGATCATGGCTGAATTTTTGGCTTTTTTAACCTCACCAGTAAGCTGTCATGTATTCCTCACACTGAGGTTCACTATCATTTCACAGACAATATGCTCACCATTGTTGCAAATATCAGATGACTGTGTGTGCATGACAAAAATCTGAAAAAGTCCTCAAAATATGCAGCCTAATCTCTGGATTAACTGTTTCTTTACAGGGCCTCTGCAGTGTATAATCTGTAGGCTGATTCTGTTGCTTTTATGCAATGCCAATATTATTAGTAGCAATAACACAATCACACTTCAACTATTTGGAGGTCAATTAGCTGGAAAGTTCTGCATTCTGAATGGAAGCTAAGAACCAAAGAAGTAAGCAAGAAAAATCCCCAAGGCAGTCAAAATAGCTCTGGAAGCTTCACCAAACTCATATATTTGCTCATGGAACAGACTTTAAAGCCAACACTCAAAATCCTGTGGCACTTAGGCAAAATTCAAACAAGCTTGAATTTCCAGCTCCTACCCTAAGAGAGGTCACATATAGGCAGGCACACAAAAAGCAGCAAGAATCAAAAGAATTAGTAGCCACCATTCAAAACCCAAAAAGTACTATAATTTGGGAGGATGGGACAGTCCACCATGATGCTGCCAAGATAACATTTTATAAGCTGTGTTGTGTTCCTAAAGTTATAGTTCCACAAGATATTAAAGACGGTCATTAAAAATAACAAAGAGGAAGTGCTATTGTCAGATACATTTAGAAAATATTTGTCTAATAGTTAATGTTTCAACATTTCTATTGTGATTCTAGCAAGTTCTAGAAAGAACATCGGGATTTTTTTGTTGTTGTTGTTGTTCTTTTCCCATTCCTCTTTTTTCTTTGATATTAGCTGGAACTTAGATTTTATTTTCTTTTCTCCTCATAACAATGTCCGTGCAGCTGCCTGAACCTTCTGGTCTAGGTGTGGCTGTGACTTCTCACACACCCTTCTTAGACAGGTGTTTCCTCTCCTGCCCCAAACATTGCATTCCCTTTCATTTGTTTTGCTCAAATTCCAGGCCACATTTTCCATTTTGGGGAGACGCCTTCCACTTTCTCTTCCACTTCCCTCAGCTTTCACTTCCTACCTTCTTTTCCCATCTTCTTCTTCTCCAAATTGTATGCCGAGCATTCTTTGCTTAGATCCCACTTTTAAATCTTTCCCGCATTTCCTCCTCATCTCATAGCTTTGCAATTTCTGCTGGTCTTGCTCCCCTCCAGCGTGTTTCCTTCATATCATGTATCCCAACTGCCTCTCCTCTTCTGCCAAATCTAATGCATAAGCTGAGAGCCATCTGAAAATCCATATTCTCTTCCCATCTGTACAATTCGCAATTACTTCACCTTCCACATGCATTTCCCCTGAGCAACCCCCACCAGCCTGCACGGGGTAAAGAGATACGGCTTTATTCCTCTTCTTGGCATCCTCTGAGCAGGGGGGTATTGGGCCCTCTTGACAGAGCATGTCCGCCATCCCATCAACACTGGATTTTGAGCCAGCAGAGCTATGTTCAGTCTTGAACTCTGCCTCTTATTTACTGGGCTCAGTGAGGTTCACTTTCTCTGAACCTCAGTTTCCACGTCTATAAAATGGCCATCATACTCTTGGCCTGATGTATCTTAAAGGGTTGGGTGGAGCCAATGAGACCATGTTTGTGCAAACTGTTCATCACTTTTAGGACGTTTTTCTTCCACTTAAAAACTTGAAGTCCTGGGAGGAGAGCTTCATCTGCTTTGATAGTCTTAATTTCTTCTGGGTCTCACAGGTACTTGCTTATTCTCCACATGCCCCCACCCGGTCTCCGCTGTGATCCGCACGTGGGCCTGGCAGGAGGGAGCCAGACAGCAGGTGGTTCAGGGCAGAAGCTCCAGCCTCCAGCTCTCTAGCTGAAAACCTGGCTCCATGATTTACCAGCTGTAGGAAACGGGGAGAGCCTGCTTGACCTCGACAGCCTCAGTTTCCTCATCTCGAAAATGGGGATGCTAGGAAGCGTGGCCACTACGGAAGGTGGCTGTGGTGACTGCGCGAGTCAAAGGGTGTGTGATCTCAGGTGATAACGACCCGCCTGTCTGCCTCTGCCTCTCCTCTTTGGTTCCTCCATTCTCCGTTTCCTGCTGTTGTTCTTCTCCTGCCACCCCGGCGGCGGTGAAAGCCGGGGCTCCCTGCACAGCCAGTAAAATCTCGGGGGGAAAAGTTCAGACTTTGAAGCCTCCCGAAGGTCTGCCTCTCCTTCGGCCGCTCTGTGGCTTCTCCTTCCCCCTCCGGATTCTTTCCTGGCGTCTTCCCCATGTTTCCACTGTCTTTCTGATTAGAGAGCATGTCAGTGTGGCAGGATAATTTACTGATATATTAATTTGTGTTTTTATCTCCGTGTTTGCCCTCCGCTCTACAAAGGAAGCCAGGCCTTTCTGTGCCCCCGCCTCAGGGGAGGTTTGTTTTAAGAGGCCAAAGCCAAGACACCTGGCTTTTGTTTCCCCGAAGCTCAGGCTCTGGGAGGAGATAATGCCAACAGGGAGGAAAAGGAGAGAAGCTTGGGGCCTTTGAGAGCAGGGAGAGGGGGGAGGAGAGAGAGATTTTGATAGATGGGAAGGAGGTGAAGGGCGGAGAGCCAGGCTGCTCGGAAGCAGGGGCCCCGATCCGTGGCAGCCCCCTGCGGAAGTGAGGATGGCTGTCAGATGAGTCTAGACCACGGGAGCCCAGACCCAGGCCGACAGACTCAGCAAACGTCCCCCAAATGTTCCCAGCACCCAAGGCACCCATGGGCAGCTGAGCCACGGGAATAGGGAGCACACACAGACCCAGACAGCAGCAAACAGAGGCAACGGGGACAGAGTAAAACTATAAATCAAACATTCTGACCTCTGCCGCCCGCCCAGAACATGCCAAGCGCTGTTCTAGGATCTTTACGAGTACTAGAACGGTCGCTCCTCAAGATGACCCTAGATCCTCATGTGCGCAGAAAAGGAAACTGAGGAACATAGAAGTAACTTGTCTAAGTTCACACAATCAGGATGTGGCAAAGCCAGACAGAAATATTGAAAGAGGCCAGCGATATATTGCAAAATGTGAAGAATGAGATATTGTGTAGGCCAAAAAACAACACAGAAACTGAAACTATAAAGCACTCTGATGCCACTGGAGAGGGAACGCAGCAAGCCCCAGACTCTATGGAGATGTCACCAGCTCCGTGATTGCTGCTCAGTTGTATTTTAATAATGGAAATGCTGTCTTTCTTCAGGTAAAGCAGAGGTGTGTATGTTCAGAGCATAAGGAGTCCAGCAGAGGTAGCCTGGAAGCCCAGTTCCCCTTTCAGTTTGGGGGCTTCCTTAATTTACCCTGTGAACATTTCCTGACCTTGCTGCATCATACTTTGCTCATCTGTAAAGTGGGTATAACGAATCATTAGGCAGGCAGTTAGAATCTTTGAGTACCTGAACTATAATTAGGAGCTATAATTATCATTATCACCCTTGCGGCCGGTCTTGCTTAGTCCTGCAGCCTGCCCAGTGCCGCGGCGGCACTTATTGAATATCTCTGGATGTCAGATGCTGTGCTGTGTGTGGAGTTCTGACCCTCCAGGCAGCCACGGTCAAGTTGGAGGAGAGGCACGTGAGGGCATCTCTGAGTGCAATGTGATAAGTGCCACAAATGGAATAATCCCGGGATCCCACGGGCACCCAGGGCAAAGGCCCCTGACCAGGATGCAGGCTGGGAATGAAGGCAGGTTTCCTGCAGAAGTTAATGGCCCGAATACTCACAAATAACAACCACCTCCGCCTCTCAGTGGGAAATGAGGGAGAGCCTGTCCACTCACTCTTGCACCCCTCAGGAATGGCTCCTAAGCCCAAGCACACTCCCAGCACTGCCCCAGCAGTTAATTCGAGAGTTCTGAGCTACGCATAACTTGCATCATTCTGGGCCCCGGACCAAGCCAGCAGCAGAGAAGCCAAGAGAGCTGAGGGCTGCCGGCGCATTCCATAAACCCAAATTTCCAGCCTTGCCTTGAATAAGATGTGTACAGGAAATTTTCCATGTGTCAATTAAGCTCATTGAGCATGTGACATAAAAAGGAAATGTAAATGTGGGATTCTGATTGGCAAAGTTCAAAAGCCTCTGATTTTGATACCCAGATACAGATCTGCAAGCTATTAAGAGTACTCGGCTTCCAACATCCAGAGGTAGTGAAGAAATGCCTGCCTCGCACAGTAGAGGAAGAAAAAATACAGCACTGAATAGCGGTCTTGGGAAAATACTTAGTTCCCGGAGCAAAATGTACACTTTAAATGAGATCAAGAAGCAACTCGACTGCTCTACTTCCCTATAATTTCAAACATCCCCTAATAGATGTTCAGTTTGCAAAGAAAACAACATGCATTTTGATCCTTTTTTCCCTTCTTGATGCCCTAGACTGACATGAGGTTGCAATACTAACCTCGACTTTGAATTGCTTTTCAGTTCATATCGTGTACACTTAGGAAAAAACCCTGTGTTTCCTTGGGAAGCGTGTATCTGGTTGCTAGCACGATGATTGAGTCCACTTGTCTATTCTAGGACGAGAGAGGATCTAACTAAGTCAGAATACCCCACCTCTAGCTCATATATCTATTTATTACTGAATTCACCGGGAAAGACAAGCTGAGTTATCATTTAGCCAAGAAAACCTGAGAGGCATTTATGTGCATGAAGTACAGCACAGCCTTAGACACCGAGGCAGGCTTGAAGGAAACACATTATACTCAGCCTGTGCAAACCCCCTCACCACAGCAGCGACTCGAGCCAAATGAATAGTCCGGGAGACACGAGCACCTCTAGAATGCTTATTCTCCCCAGCCCCCATCCAACCCTCAGCAATTACAAACACAATCGTTTGTGACAGATTGCTCCCCAGTCTTCCGCCTTAAATTCTATATGATAAATTCAACACGAAGTGACAGTCACAGCAAGTGTTCAGAGCTCTATCTAAAAAAACTAATTTTACCCAAGTTAGAACTCAATGAACGAGAAAATGTGAATGTACACCTAGGGCATATCTCAAAACTTTAATCTCTGTGAATGCCATAATGGTTATTTATGGCTCGGATGGTATTAATATTTTAAAATATTTCACTAAAGAAGAGCTGTGAGACTTTAAAACTGGATTGTTGTGCAAAGATAATAATATTTCAATGGGTCTTCCTCTGGGCTGGTCTGTTAATGGGGCAAGAAAAAACGAACAGCTGCTTTTGTTACCCACCCAAGCGGCAGCCAGAGGAAGACTGTTCTGTGGTTAATTTCTAAGAAAGAGTTCTTCTTCCTTTTTTATTATTGGGGGGGGGGGGCTGGAAAAATGTCTTGGGCTGCTATTGTCTGTTTAAATTAGGCAAATGCAATTAAGAAGAGTCAAATGTACATAGGCTCCAATGATGGGTAAAATTAAGGTCACCAGTTGCAGCCCTAATCCAGCTGCATTGCTTAATCTCAGCTTTAGCCATTACTATTGTGCGGAGTGGAAATGTCTTGCTCGTGTTGGGGTTAATGCAGGCTGACTGGGGAACTAGAAATAAATCCCGCAGACTTGTTTCAATGTGCAAGGGCTTAACACTAACATTCTGAAAAAGTAAAATTGGGTTTCATTCCCCAGGACTAGGTCAGAGTCCTTTCCTTGTTTTTCCCCCAATCTAAGCACAGACGCGAAGTAACTTTTTTTCTTGCCGATTGTTTTGTTTTTTCCTCCCAGGGATCCTTACATTATGCCATTTGTGTACATCTCTTGCTTATTCCGAAAGGAAAGTTCTGTTGCCTGAGAAAACAATTGTACTTGTCTTCTTTTTTACATACATAAAGGTTATATTTGTGTTGCTTGATAGTATTTTACTTTGTTAAGGAGTTGTTTCAGGTACTCAGGAGATATAGAGAAAACATTTAACGTATAAAAAAAAAAGGTTGACATTTACAGCCAGGAGCCAGGTACGCAATTGCAAAGGTCATCAATGAGTAAACAGATATTAATGGTTAGCCGGATAACTGGTACATAAACAGGTCACATTAATAATTAACACCAGGCAAAACTAGCACTTTCAACCAAGCTCAGGAAAGCGGATGCCAGAGGAAACCCGTAAGAGGACAAGAAAAATCCAGTGCGGAATTCCGGTAGCTAAAGAGCGGAAAAATTACTGTCCCTTTTTTACGTTTCTCATATCCTCACCAAAAAGCAGTTTTGAGGCAGTCATGATAAAAAATAAGTGGGATGATGAAGGAAAAAATTCTGGATGATGATGTATTTGATAACTTCTACTTAGTCTAACATTTACGGTTCCCTTGTTTTCCTTTCATGGCAATGTGTAAAATTGCTCAGGAAACTTATTTTATTACTAATCTACAAAGTCTTTCTAAAAGTATTAGCTTCCTCATTTAGTTATTATGACTGTGGCTTCTGTTAAAACTTCTGAGCTGAGAAGGCTACATTTTGCACCTGCCGATTGGCATTTTCCCAGTTGGGAAAAGTCAAATCTAGATCTATGGACATGAAGGCAAAGGCACGGTGAGTGAGGTGGGTCCCCCAGGGGACCAGAGAGCGAATGTGCCTGAGTCCCACAAAGGGAGGCCCAGGGAGCCATGGCATCATATCTTTTGATTCTTTAAAGGAGCCAGATTTTATGCGAAATCCAGATTTTTGGACTTTATAGTGTTCACAACTTACTGAAACCCTGCTTAGCCAAATAATACATATTACCTGCAAACCGCATCAGGTCAGCTTAAATTAAAAACAAATAAATAAACTAACAAGGAATCCTCAAAAATTTGCCAAGGAGGAGAGTCTGAGTGTATCTTTTATAATAATTTATTAGACAGTTTCTCTTCTCCTCCAAATACACAGTTCTATATAGTATTGTTTTAAAAAGAAAACTACAAAATAAGACAATAGACTTAATAGGTAACTGGTACATCTGCAAGAGACCTAAAACATATCCTCAGAACTATATGAATAAAAGTCAGTTGAGATACTTTTGTACATGTGGCCTAATGGTTTACAGATGAGTGAGTAGCGCTGCTTTCAAATATAATTTGAAGAAACCAATTTTTAAATAAATGTGTAGCTTGACTATCAAGCCCACAGGAGATATTGTGACGTACCCAACCTGAAAATCAAATTATTTAAGGTTAGTTATACTAATAACAGCCTCTAACCAACTGCTAAGGTGGACTATAAACCCAGACTAGCCAAAGGCAGCAACTGAGATGGGTTTGAGAGCACGTGGAAAGAAATCAGAGACAAGGCTTGTTTACTAGTTAAACGTGGGGTAGACTTTAACATATATGAAGTGCAGAGGTTTGTGAGAACTTGTTTCTTGTCGACGGACAGGTGTTGGTCTAATGGCCTCATGACTGGGCGCCTCTCTGCTTCTCCATGGCTATATCCCTACCACATGGTTTTCTTCTCACGTTGACAATGGCCCCAGAGAGTCGTGCTCCCTCATCTCTCCCGGCCTCTCTTGGCCTGAAGTAGCTCCATATCATTCTTACTTTTATTTGTCTCTTATTTATCCTATAAAATCCAGCTGAGTGCAAGGGTCTCTTCTTCCAGAAAGCCCCACCTAAGCCCTCTCCAGGGAATCAGGGAGCCTCCCCCTTGTGTTCTCTCAAGCACCTCCATCAGCCTCTGGGCCAGCACCCACCTCCGCACCACAATCACGGGTGCACATGCCTATCTCCCTGCAGGACCACACGTTCCTTGTTGAAGGCAGAGGGTACTGTTTCCAACTTCAAATCCCTGCCACCCAGCCCCGTGCTTGGAAAACAGCACATGAATGTTGAATGAATACATAAATGGATGAAATGAATGGACCTCTGAGCAATAAGACTTAGAGAAGAGGCTCTGATGTGTGAAATATTAATGAATCTGTCTTGATCTAAATCTTTGCACATGTTCACTGCAGCTACACTTGTGATAGCAAGTTTTAATCTGAATGGATCTTATCAATAACAGTAGCAAAATATCCAATGATTCAGGTCTTTTGCTTTTTCATCTGCAAAGGGGAGATGATAACGCCTGCCTTGCTGCTGAGGGGGTGGTTGAGAAGACTCGCTGAAATGATGTATGTGATCATATATGAGAATGCTAAAGCCCCATCTGCAATCAGAGTTGCCTCCTCTGCTCATCTCTGTCTGACTCTGTTAAAATTCTTTGCTCCTGTCTGTGACCTAGTTTGTACATGAGCAAGGAATCTGCCACTAATCTCAGGGCTCCCAGACCTAGCTCAACATCCAGCACACAGCAAGTGCTCACTAAGTGTTTATCATATAATCACATACGGGACCAACAGCATCGTAATTTCATTCATTCAACTGTATGAGGCACCATTAAATAGGACAGAATATGAAAAAAGAGGAAATGGAAATTATTGAGAGGCTCCCATTTATCAGCACTCTGTATACCTGATTTTATTCATGTCATAGGTAATTTCTTGTAATCCTGTGAAGTAGCTAACATTGCCCTTATTTTACATGGAGGGAATGTGAGTCTTAACGAGTTGGGTATCGTGCCAAAGGACATCCGGGTAATAACAGGCAGAGCCAGAGATCGAACCCAGTACAGCCCACTGTCCCCCTGGGATAAGACCGCCACACTGCAGGAGCTAACAGTCTCCAGCACATCTGACATCACAGAGTCCAGTGACTTCTAAAGGTAAGTAGAAACCCAGGGCTCCCGAGTCCAACCCCCAGATCACAGCAGAGGAATTGGGGGTTTGAAGAGAAGTTCATGGGCAAGGCCAGAGACAGTATATTAGTAACAAAGGCCAGAGAAAAAAGTATATTAGTAAAAAAGGCTCTAATGTTTCATATCCACAAGTTTCATCATATTTATATGCCATTTTCATTACATTTGTATTGAATAGTTCATAAAAATTTTTTAAATAATTTCTCTTTGTTTCATCTAACGGACCTTTATAAAAACAACATATATTTTCAGTTCACACAGAATTACATTTTATATAACCAAACAAAGTTTCTCTTTCCTCACAAAATAACCATGACCTCTTTCTTAGACCACAGGCCAAGACTATCGGCTGAAACCCTGGCAGAGAAAGGCCTCATAAACAACAATTAAAATAATAATTAAACACTAGAAAAGGGCAAAGGCATTTGCTGTTTTAAAAATCAAACAAAAATAAAATAAAATAAATCCCCTGTGAAAATTGCTTCAGTCATCTTTAAAAGCTTTCCCAAATTCCAAATGGCTCTGTTATTAGCGATTCTTAATGCATGAGGTAGTCATTTAAGAATAAATCTTTCAGTAATTCAAAACAAGGACTCTTCAGTAAATAGTTGAAATTAAGGAGGGAGTGAGAGTCATCTGGTTTCCATTAGGATGATAAAATAGTTCACTTGAAACCTTTTACAATATGCTTTGTTACCGGGAGGTGTCTGTGCACCTCACTCCATCACTAGCCATTTGACACAACATAAAAAGCTTCAAAAGCCATGTTAGGCCTCTTAATCAAAAACTAATTGTAATAGATATTGGGGAGTGTTAACACAGTGACCGCTAGGTTGTAGCTGTGGTATGGAAGCGGCAGTGAACATTAAACACAACCCCTGGTTGATAGGGCTTATCTCAATTTCAGAGCTAAGTGCTAAGTACTACAGGCCGGTATCTCCCTGCTATTGCTTTGTACCACTTTTGGAGTTAATTGCCCCATAAGGCTTCATCTTCTTAATGAAATTTATAACATTGTCAGAGAACTTGGAAGATACCACTGCAGTTTAGGAGACATTACAGAAAACAGAGACATAAACAGAGGGGAAAGGAAAATACATACTTGGAGCCTAATGCATCCACAGCCTGGGCAGAGTTGGTGCAGAACTCCCCAGGCACAGCGGAGGCATTTGCAGCACATTAACTCTTTCAAGCCTGTAATGGAACAGGCATTGAGTGCACTCTAATGGAAAGTAATAATTGATACCATAGGGCCAGTGGCAGGCGTTCGATAAATACTTAAGGTTCAGCCTTACAAGGTTAGAGCTGCCAGCAAGCTAGAGTCTTTGTGGGATGGCCCTTGTGTCACTGGAGTCTGTTGTATGGCCCCTGTGCCTAATACCGTGTCGAAGATATGGCCAGCACTCAGGAAATGTTTTCTGAATGACTGATGAACGAATAAACGGTCTTCCAGGAATCCAGTACTTTATAATCTTCAGAGTACTTTCGTGTTTGATCTTCACAACCATCCATGGGACAGGTCTAGAGTTTCATTAATGTCAAATCCTGGTCTTGAACAGGCACTTTGTAGCTCTCATTCCAGTCTTCTTGACTTCAGGTGGACTAGAGAGGAACTCTGCACTACCATGTTTTCTAAATCTGACCGAGGAGTATTTTAAAAGTTAAGGACTACAGGAAATTTTAGATCGTGGGTTGGATCCTGGAAGAGAAGACAAATAACAGAAGAAAAACTGATGGAATCTGATAAAGTCTGGAGTTTAGTTAATAGTATTATATTTAATTGTGGTTATTTCTTAGAATCACAGTTGCCTAAGATGTTAACATCAGGGCAACCTGGGTGACGTATACAGGAATTCTCTGTACCATTTTAAATTTTTCAGCCTCTGTAAAATTATTTAAAAATAAAAAGTTTTAGAAAATTATTAATTTACTTTTTTAATTAATTTTTAAAAACTATTATGGGTACATAATAGTTGTATATCTTTATAGGGTACATGTGATGTTTCGATACAGGCATACAATGTGAATTTATCAAATCAGGATAATTGGAGTATCCATCACCTCAGGCATTCAACATTTCTTTGTGTTAGGAACATTCCAATTCCACTCTTTTAGTTATTTTAAAGTATACCCTAACTTATCGTTGACTATAGTCACTTTGTTATGCTACCAAATGTTGTTCATTCTATCTATCTAACTATATTTTGGCACCCATTAACCATTCCCACTTCATCCTCCTCTCCTTGCTACCCTTCCCAGCCTCTGTTAACCATCCTTCTACTTTCTGTCTCCATGAGATTATTTCTAATATCTAGCCCCACATGTAAATGAGAACATGCAAGATTTGTCTTTCTGAGCTTGGCCTATTTCACTTAACATAATGTTCTCTCGTTCCACCTATGTTGCTGCAAATGGCAGGATTTCATTCTTCTTATGGCTATCTAATATTCCATTGTGTGTATGTGCCACAATTTCAGTATCCATTCATCTGTTGTTAGACTCTTAGATTGATTCCATATTTTGGTTATTGTGAATAGTGCTGCAATAAACATGGGAGTGCAGATATCTTTCTGATATACTGAATTTCCATCTTTTGAATACATACCCAGCAGTAGGATTGCTTGGTCATATGGTAGTTCTATTTTTAGTTTTTTTGAGGAATCTCCACACTGTTCTCCGTAGTGGTTGCATTGATTTACATTCTCACCAACAGTGTACCAGGATTCCCCTTTCTCCATATCCTCACCAGCATTCATTATTGCTTGTCTTTTTGATAAAAGCCATTTTAACTGTGGTAAAATGATATCTTATTGTCATTTTGATTTGCATTTCTCTGATGACTGATGATGTTGAGCATTTTTTCACATACATGTTGGCCGTTTGTTTCTTTTGAGAAATGTCTATTCAGAGCTATTGCCCATTTTTTAATCAGATTATTTGATTTTTCCTATTGAGTTGTTGGAGCTCCGTATATGTTCTAGTTATTAATCCCCTGACAGATGGGTAGTTTGCAAATATTTTCTCCCATTCTGTGAGTTGTCTCTTCATTTTGTTGATTGTTTCCTTTGCTGTGCAGATGCTTTTTGGCTTGATGTGATCCCATTTGCCCAATTTTGCTTTGTTTTCCAATGTGCTTTGGGAGATATTACTTAAGAATTCCTTGCCCAAACCAATATCATGAGGCAATTACCCAATGTTTTCTTTTAGTAGTTTCATAGTTTCAGGTGTTACATTTAAGTCTTTAATTCATTTAGATTTTATTTCTGTACACTGCAAGAGATAAGTCTAGTTTCATTCTTCTGCATATGGATATCCAGAGCTGTAGTAACCAAAACAGCATGGTACTGGTATAAAAACAGACACATAGACCAATGGAACAGGCTAGGGAACCCAGAAATAAATTCACACATTTATAGTGAATTTGTCTTTGACAAAGGTGCCAAGAACACATAGTGGGGAAAGGACAGTCTCTTCAATAGATGGTGCTGGGAAAACTGGATATCCATATGCAGAAGAATGAAACTGACTTCAGGTAATGTAATTCTTCTTCTTTCTATTTTTGTGAAGAATACCATTGATATTTTTATGGCAATTGCATTGAATCTGTAGATTGCTCTGGGTAGTATGGACATTTTAACAATATTGATTCTTCCAATCCATGAGCATGGAATATCTTTCCATTTTTTTGTGTCTTCTTCAATTTCTTTCGTCATGGTTTCATAGTTTTCACTGTAGAGATCTTTCACTTCTTTGGTTAAGTTTATTCCTAGGTATTTTATTTTATTTGTAGCTATTATAAATGACATTACTTTCTTGGTTTCTTTTTCAGATTGTTTACTGCTGGCATATAGAAATGCTACTGATTTTTGTATGTTGATATTGTGTACTGCAACTTTACTGAATTTATCAATTCTAATAGTTTTTGGGTGGAGTCTTTAGGTTGCTGTATACATAATCATATCATCTTCATACAAGGATAATTTGACTTCTTACTTTCCAATTTATATGCCCTTTATTTCTTTCTCTTGTCTGATTGCTCTAGCTAGAACTTCCAGTACTATGCTGAATAACCGTGGTGAAAGTGGGCATCCTTGTCTTATGCCAGATCTTAAGGGAAAGGCCATCAGTTTTTCCCCATTCACTATATTAGCTATGGATTTGACATATATGGCTTTTATTGTGCTGAGGTAATTTCCTTCTACACCCAGTTTTTTGAGAGTTTTTATAATGAAGTGATGTTAAATTTTATTGAATGCTTTTTCAGCATCAATTGAAATGATTTTATGGATGATTTTGTCCTTTGTTCTGTTGATATGATGTATCACATTGATTGATTTGCATATGCTAAACTATCTTTTCATTCCTGGGTTGAATCCCACTTGATCCTGATGATTATTTTTTTTTATGTATTATTGAATTCAATTTGCTAGTATTTTGTTGAAGATTTTTGCATCTATGTTCATCAAAGATATTAGCCTATAGTTTTCCTTTTTTGTTGTGTCTTTGCCTTGTTTTGGTATCACGGTGATATAGACCTTGTGAAATGAGTTTGGGAGTATTCACTCCTAGATTTTTTTGGAATAGTTTAAGTAGGATTGGTATTATTTTTTGTTTGACTGCTTCGTAGAATTCAGCAGTGAAGTCATTGGGTCCTGGGCTTTTCTTTGATGGGAGAATTTTTATTACTGCTTCTATCTCATTACTTGTTGTTGATTTATTCAGATTTTGAATCTCTTTCTGGTTCAATCTTGTTAAGTTTTATGTGTCTAGAAATTTATTTCTTCTAGATTTTCCAACTTGTTGCATATAGTTGCTCATAATAGTCTCTAATGATCCTTTGGATTTCTGCAGTATCAGTTGTAATGTCTCCTTTTTCATCTTTGATTTTATTTATTTGGATCTTTTCTCTTTTTTTCTTAGTCTGACTAAAGGTGTGTCTTTTTTATTTATCTTTTTGAAAAACCAACTTTTTGTTTTGTTGCTCTTTTGTATTTTTTGTTTCGATTTCATTTATTTCTGCCCTGATATTTATTACTTTTTCTTTCTAATTTCGGGTTTGTTTGCCCTTGTTTTTCTAGCTCTTTAAGATGCATCATTAGGTTGTTTATTTGAAGCTTTTCTACTTTTTTGCTGTATGAACTTATTGCTATAAATTTTCCTCTTATTGCTGCTTTTCCTGTATCTCATAGGTTTTGATATGTTGTGTTTTCATTTTCATTTGTTTCAAGAAATTTTTAAATTTCCTTCTTATTCTTTTCATTGACCCACTGGTCATTCAGGAACATATTGTTTAATTTCCATGTGTTGTATATTTTCCAATGTTCTTCTTGTTATTGATTTCTAGTTTTATTCCATTGTCATCAGAGAAAATGTTAATACTTGGTATGATTTCAATTTTCTTGAATTTTTGAGACTTGCTTTGTAGTCTAACATATGGTCTACCCTTGAGAATGATCCGTGAGCTGAAGAGAAGATTGTGTATTCTGCAGCTGTTGGATGAAACATTCTGTAAATATCTATTAGGTCCATTTGGACTACAGTGCAGATTAAGTCCAATGTTTCATTCTTGATTTTCTGTCCAGAGGATCTAGCCAGTGCCAAAAATAGAGGACTGAGGTCTCCAACAATTATTGTATTGGGCTCTATCACTGTCTTTAGCCCTGATAATATTTGTTTTACATATCTGCATGCTCCAGTGTTAGAGCATATAAATTTAGAATTGCTATATCCTTTTGCTGAACTGACCCCTTTATCATTATATAATGACTTTCTTTGTCTTTTTTTTACTATTTCTATCTTAAAATCTATTTTATCTGATAGAAATATAGCTAATTCTGCTCTTTTTTTGGTTCTATTTGCATGGAATATCTTTCTCCATGCCTTTATTTTTAGTCTATGTGTGTCTTTATAGGTGAAGTTGATTTCTTGCAGACAACATATAGTTGGCTCGTTTTTTAAAATCCATTTAGCCACTCCATGTCTTTTGATTGGAGAGTTTAATCCATTTATATTCAATGTTATTATTGATAGGTAAGAACTTACTACTGCCATGTTGTTATTTGATTTCTGGTTGTTTTGTGGTCCTCTCTTTCTTCCTTCCTTCCTTCCTGTCTTCCTTTGTTAAAAGTGATTTTCTCTGGCATTGTGTTTTAATTTCTTGATTTTTATTTTTTGTGTATCTGTTGTAGGTTTTTTGATTTGAGATTACCATAAGGCTTGCAAGAAACATTTTATAACCAATTATTTTGAAGATATGACAACTCTGTTTAGAAACAAACAAATACACAAAGGGAAATCTAACAGAAATTCTACACTTTGACTACATTCCCCACCCACTTTTTAACTTTTTGCTGTTTTTATCCTTATCTCTTTATACTATCTATCTCTCAAAAAGTTATTGTCATTATCTTTGATAGGTTTGTCTTTTAGTCTTCCTACTCAAGATATAAGTGGTTTATACACCACAATTACAGCAATAGAATATTCTGTATTTGTGTACTTACTATTAGCAGTAATTTGTATACCTTCAGATGATTTCTTATTGTTTGTTTATTAAAGTCTTTTTCTTTCAGATTGAAGAATTCCTTTTAGCATTTCTTGTCGGAAAGTTCTGGTATTGATGAAATCCCTCAGCTTTTGTTTATCTAGGAAAATCTTTATTTCTCCTTCATGTTTGATGGATATTTGTGCAGGATATAATATTCTAGGGTTAAGGTTTTTTCCTTCAGCACTTTGAATATGTCATGCCACTCTCTCCTGGCATGTAAGGTTTCCACTGAGAAATCTGCTGCCAGGTGTATTGGTGTTCCTTTATATGTTTTTTTTTTTCTTTTCTTTTCTTTTGCTTCCCTTAAGACCTTTTCTTTATCCATGACCTCTGGGAGCTTGATTATTAAATGCCTTGAGGTAGCCTTGTTTGGGTTAAATCTGCTTGGTATTCTATGATCCTCTTGTACTTGAATATTGATATCTTTCTCCAGATTTATAAAGTTCTCTGTAATTATTTCTTTGAAATAATAATTTCTTTTCTACCTCCTCTTTAAGGCCAATAACTCTTAGGTTTCTCTTTTGAGGCTGTTTTCTAGATCTCATAGGCATGCTTTATTCTTCTTTTCTTTTTTTTCTCTTCTGACTGTGTATTTTCAATAGCCTGACTTCAAGCTCACTAATTCTTTTTTCTGCTTGATCAATTCTGTTGTTGACAGATTCCTGCATTTCTCAGTTTGTCAGTTGAATTTTTAAGCTCTAGAATTTCTACTTGATATTTTTTTAATTATTTTGATCTCTTTGTTAAATTTCTCTGAGAAACTTCAGAATTCCTTCTCTGTGTTGTCTTGAAGTTCATTGAGTTTCTTCAGGAAGCTATTTTGAATTCTTTGTCTGAAAGGTCACATATCTCCACCATTCTGGGATTGGTCACTGGTCCCTTATTTAGTTCCTTTGATGAGGTCCTGTCTTCCCGGATATTCTTGATACTTGCGGATGTTCGACGATGTCTGGGCATTAAAGAGTTAGGTATTTATTTTAATCTTCACAGTCCAGGCTTGTTTGAATCCATCTTTCTTGAGGATTTCCAGATAATCAAAGGGAATTGAGTGTTGTGGTCTAAGTCTTTGGTCACTGTAGCACTGGGGGTACCCCAAGCCCAGTAATGCTGCGACTCCTGCATTCATGGTGGCATCTCCTTGGTGGACTTGAGTAAGATATGGGAGAATTCCCTGGATTATGAGGTAAAGTCTCTCACTCTCTTCCCTCACTTTCTGTGCTGGGCTGCTGGTGTTGGAGGAGAAGTGACATGGGCACTCCCTCATGGCCACCAGCACCAGGTTACGCCTGAACCCAGCCCAGTCTCACCAATAGCCAGTGGTGACTGTTGTCTGGCTACCTCTGATGTTTATTCAAAGCCCAAGGGCTCTGTAGTCCACAGGTGGTGAATCCTGCCAGGAATGGGTCCTTCCCTTCAGGGCAGTATGTTTCCTTCTGGCCCAGGGTGGGTCCAGAAATGCCATCCAGGAACTAGGACCTGGACTTAGGTTCTGCTTTGTAGTTTATTTTACCATGGCTCAGCTGGTACTTAAGCTACAAAACAAAGTCCTCTGAGCTCTTCTCTTTCCTTTCCCCAAGGGAAAGAAGACAGTCCCTGAGCCACACTACCTGTATTTGGGGGAGGGGTGACACAGGCACTGGCTAGACTGCCATTGCTGGTTTCTCACTGGGTCATATGCACCCCAAGTCCACTGGCTCTGAGCCAGCACAGCTGCAGCTGCAGGAATTGCCCAAGGACTTCAGCCTTTGTGGCTGACTACCTTAGAAATTTAGTCCAAGCCCCAGGCTGCTCTTTCTCTCCCGGGTGGTGGGGCTAGACGGAACTCAGGTTTTGAAGCAGGGGATTTACCTCTGCCCAAGCTGATCTAAATGCTCCCTCTATGTATACCAGTAGAATTTTGCCCTGTGCCAGGGTGGCCCTGAGTTACAATGCAAAGCCCCACAATCACTTTACTCTCCCTACCCTGGGCACACAGATTCTCTCTCTACTCGCTGCACTGGCATGGCACTGCCAGGGGATGGGGGGTGGCATAAGCAATACAAGACTGTCTTTTCTGCCCTCTTCAATGCCTCTTTCCTTAATATAATGTTAAAGCCGGGTAGTATGATTATTTACCTGAATTTGGCTCTTCTGAAGGTGCTTACTTACACAGATAGTTGAGTTTGGTGTTCATATGGAGTGGCAATTGTTAGAGGTTTCTATTTGGCCATCTTGCTCCCTTTCTCTGACTAATTTACTTTTAAAATGATATGTATGTTATTGTGCCAAATTGGCATTGAGACAATTCTAAGTAAATATTACTGGAGAAAAGCAAAGTATAATTTTCAATTAACAAATTGTCAGCTAGTTTTAAAAAACCATTCGTAGCTGTTTGAAGGTAACAATCTCTCATTCCATTTTATAAGTTATTTTTTATACTGAGTTTTTGTATCCTACGGTGGAGTTGTTTTCTAATTAATACATATAAGAAGTAAAACCTTTACCATTGTTTTCCTATTTATAAAATTATTAACATTAAAAATAATTTAAAATGATTTAATTTTTGAAAATAATTTTTCTTAGAAAAAAAGATAAAGAACACACAAAGAATTAAATTAATTCTGATTATAGAACAACCTATGTGATTTTGAAGTTTTAGCCTCTCCCAATTCTTCAACCACAATGATTCATAAATTTAAATTTCTGACAAGGACATCTGACCTGAACTTCAATCCACATCTGTGTGGGGCTAGTCAACCTGAAGAGCTCAGCATAATCTCCAAACATTTTCCCCTTCAGTTACTCTGGTACATTCTGACCTTGGCTAATGCCTACCACACTCTCCTCTCCTCTTTCCCCCATCCATGCCCTCCTTCCTGTGGAAGTTGTCCACCTGCCCTCCAAGTGGATGCCTCAATATCCTCCTCCCTCCTCTAAGTCTTCCTCCAGCCCTCCTTTGCTCCCTACAACTTCAAGTAGAGTTCCACGCAACTCCACTGGAATCTGTGCTTTTGTATTTATTGTATCTTCTATCACCTATACCCCTCAGAGTTGTTCATTTGAAACCATCTGAGCATAGATTCCCGGAAAGAACATAATCTTTAAAAAAAAAAATGAAAAAGGATCATGACCCCAAAGATGTTAGTCTATAAATTAGAAGATTGGTTTCAGTGTTTTAAAAGTGGCCAAAATAACAATGGCCAATATGTGGTGGAGAGTTTGTTTCTCTCTGATGTTACAGCGATTCAGAAGTCTCTCTCCTCAAGTGGCCTAGAAATCTTCTTTCCTAGGGTGAGGCTCTTGACAGCCTGTTCAAAGATGGCTTAGCACCCCCATCTGCACGCTTCAGCCTGCCCAAAATGGGAAGGAGGAAGTAGAGGGCCAGCAATTTTTTTAAGGGCATTATGAAACAGCTTCACAAAACATTTCATTTTTATAGGCCAGAATTCAGTCAAATGGCTATGCCTATCTACAAGGGCAGCTTGGAAGTAAGTCCAGTTAAATAGACTTATGATCACCTAAAACGGGTAGGAGAAAGTGGGATCTCAGAGGACAATTCTGAATCCCTGCCACAGTTAATTTATCTGACAGAAATTGACCTACTAAGATGTTTATTTTTATAGACTTTTTCCTATAAAGCATATTAGTATATTTTATAATGGCATTATTGAGATATAATTTATATACCATAAAATGTACCCTTTAAAAATGTACACTTCAGTGGTTTTTCATATATTCACAGAGTTATACAACCACCGCCACTATTTAATTTCAGAACATTTTCATCACCTCAGAAACAAATCCTGTGCCCATTAGTAGTCACTATTGTTCTCTCCTCTTCCATCTCCTGGCAACCACTAATCTAATTCCTGTTCTGGACCAACCTGTTCTGGATATTTCGTATAAATGAAATCATACAATGCATGGCCTTAGGTGTCTGGCTTCTTTCACTTAGCATGATGTTTTCATGGATCATCTATATTGTAGGATATGTGAATACTGTACCTCCTTCCTTCTTATGACCAAATAATATCCATTATTTAGAATATTGCATTTTGTTTATCCAGTCATCAGTTGATGGGCATTTGGGTCACTTCTACTTTTTGTTTATTATGAATAATGCAGCTAAGAACATTCCCAAAGAACGTTTGTGTGGACGTATGTTTTCAACTCTCCTGGGTATTATATCTAAGCATGGAATTACTGGGTCATATGGTAACTCTATGTTTAACATTTTGAGAAACTACCAAAATGTTTTCCAAACGGGCTGCACCATTTCACAATTCCACCAACAATGCATGAGGGTTCCAATTTCTCTACGTACTCACCACCACTTATTATTGTCTTTGTTTTTTTTTAATTTTAGCCATCCTAGTGGGTGTGCAATAGAATCTCATTGTGGGTTTTATTTGCATTTTCTAAAGACTAATGATATTGAGCATCTTTTCATGTGCTTTTTGGCCATTTGTATATTTTCTTCAGAAAAAAATGTCTATTCAAATCCTTTCCAATTTTTAACTGAGTATTTTTCTTTTTGTTGTTTAGTTGTCAAAGTACTTTGTATTCTGGTACAAGTACCTTATTGGATATATGATTTGAAAATATTTTTTCCCATTTTGTGAGTTGTATTTTCATTTTTTTGATGGTATTTTTGAAACACATCTTTTTATCTTTAATAAAGTCAAATTTACCTATTTTTTTTCTTCTGTTGCTTTTGCAGTTAATTCAGTTAATTCAATTTTATAGTAGTAGCCCTTACATTCAGGTCTGTGATCCACTTTGAGTTAATTTTTGGATATAGCATGGGATAGGGGGTCTAACTTTATTCTTTTTCAAGTGGATTTCCAGTTGTTCTGGCATCATTTCTTGAGATTATTCTTTCCTCCATTGACTTGTCTTGGCATCCTAGTTAAAAATTAAGTGACTATACATGTAATGGTTTATTTCTGGATTCTCAATTCTGTTCCATTGATATAAATGTGTATCTTTATGCCAGAGCCACGCTATCTTAAGTACTATGCCTTTATAGCAAGTTTTCAAATTGGGAAATGTGAGTCCCCCAACTTTGTTCTTTTTCAAGATTGCTTTGTTTTGATTATTCTGGGGCCCTTGTGTTTTCATTTTAATCTGAGGACCAGTTAATTATTAATGCAAGAAAAAGAGCAGCTGGGATTTTTAAAAGGATTGCACTGAATCTGTAAAACATTTTAGAGAGTAGTATTGCCATCTGAAAAATACAAAGTCTTCTAATTCCTGAACATGGGATGTCTTTCCAATTATTTAGCTGTTTTAAAGTTTCTTTCACTGTTTGATAGTTTTTAGTGTATAAGTTTTACACTTCTTTGTGAAACTTATCCCTAAATATTTTATTCTTTTTTCATGCTATTAAAATGGGATTTTTTAACCTCATTTTCAGATTAAGTGTTTATGTATAGAAATAGAATTAACTGATTTTGATATATTGATATTGTACTCTGCAACCTTGCTAAGCTCACCTATTAGCTCTAATAAATTTTTAGTGGGTTCCTTGAAATTTTCTATGAAAAAATCATGTCATCTTCAAATAAATTTCCTTCTTTTCAACCTGGGTGCATATATGTTTATAATTATAAAATCTTCCTGATGATTGACCCTTTTATTATTATAAAATATCCTACTTTGTCTCTATTAACAATTTTTGTCTTAAAATCTATTTCATCTTAATAGAGTCATTCCAGCTCTCATTTGATTACTTTTTGCCTGGTATATTTTTCCATTCTTTTATCTCGAATCTATTGTTAAATATAAAGTCTTTATATATAAGTATAAATATATACCTTTAAATATAAAGTGTATCTCTTGTAGACAGCATAGAATTGGATCATATTTTTTATCCATCTTGCCAATCTCTGCATTTTGATTGGAATGGTTAATACGTATATATTAAGTAACTACTGATAAGGTAAGATGTATATCTGCCACTTTGCTGTTTGTTTTTTATATATTTTATGCCTTATTCTATTCCTCTATTTATCATTATTGCATTCTTTTGTGTTAAATAGTTATTATACATTAGTAGTATACTATTTTAATGTCCTTGCTGCTTGTTTTACCATATTAGTATATATATTGCTATTTTCTTAGTGGTTGCCCTGGGTATTATAATCAACATCGTAACTTACAACAATCTGGTTTGAATTAATACCAATTTAATTTCTGCAGTATACCTGAACTGCTCCAACATAGCTCCATTTCCTCTCTCCTTTGTGCAATTACTGTTATATAAGATATTTTTACACATCAACACAGTTTTCTAAATCTTGTTTTATGTATTAAGCTTTTAAATAAGAGAATAAAAGATTTACAAACAAAGATATATTTATACTACCTTTTTTATTTACCTATGTGTCCATTTGCCAGTTACTGTCTAGTGTTCTTTCATTGTAGCCTAAGGGACTCACTTTAGCAGTTCTTGTAGGGCAGGTATGATAGCCACAATCTCTCAGTTATTGCTTATCTGGGAATGATTTTTTTTAACCAGTTTATTCTTCTTCATATTTGGAGAATAGTTTTCTGGATATGGAATTCTTGATCAATGCTCTTTCTGTCATCCCTTTGAATAGGTAAACCATTGCCTTTTGGCCCTCATAGTTTTCTGTGAGATGTCAGCTGTTAATCTTATTGATGATGCTGTGATTCTCTTGCTGTTTTCAAGATTCTCTCTTTGTATTTGTCTTTTGATAGTTTGACTATGGTGTATCTAGATGTGGATCAATTTAAGTTTATTACTTGGAGTTCATTAAGAGTTTTGAATGTACATATTAATGTTTTTCATTAAATTTGAGAAGTTTTCAACCATTATTTCCTCAAATATTCTTTCAACCCCTTTTTTTCTTACCCCATCTTCTGTGACTCTCATTATGTATATTTTGGTATACTACATAGTGTCCAATAAGTTCATTTTTCTTTTTCTTTTTTTTTTTTTTTTTGAGATAGAGTCTCACTCTGTTGCCCGGGCTAGAGTGAGTGCCGTGGCATCATCCTAGTTCACAGCAACCTCAAACTCCTGGGCTCAAGCGATCCTCCTGCCTCAGCTTCCTGAGTAGCTAGGACTACAAGCATGAGCCACCATGTCCGGCTAATTTTTTCTATATATTTTTAGTTGTCCAACTAATTTCTTTCTAATTTTAGTAGAGACGGGGTCTCGCTCTTGCTCAGGCTGGTTTCAAACTCCTGAGCTCAAACAATCCTCCCACCTCAGCCTCCCAGAGAGCTAGGATTACAGGTGTGAGCCACCGCACCCGGTCCCATAGGTTCATTTTTATTCATTCTTTTTTTTTCTTTCTCTTTCTTTTCAGACAGAGTCTCACTCTGTTGCCCTGGCTAGAGTGAGTGCCGTGGCATCATCCTAGTTCACAGCAACCTCAAACTCCTGGGCTCAAGCAATTCTCCTTCCTCAGGCTCCTGAGTAGCAGGGAATACAGGTGTGCGCCACCATGCCCGGCTAATTTTTCTATTTTTAATAGAGACGGGTCTCACTCTTGCTCAGGCTGGTCTCAAACTCCAGACCTCAAGTGATCCTCCCACCTTGGCCTCCCAGAGTGCTATGATTATAGGCATGAGCCACTGTGTCTGGCTGGATTTTAACATTTCTGAACTTAAAAAAATCTCTGGTCCATTGCTTTTGTGGAGAAATCATCCTGTGTTTCTTCCATTCAGGCTGTAGGCATTGTGCCAGGTCCCTCTCAGGGTCACTGCTGGCCCATAGAGTGCCTTTGTGCACATTTAGAAAAAAGGCACCCCAGCCAGGTGTGATGGCACACCTGTAGTCCTAGCTACTTGGGAGGCTGAGGTGGGAGGATTTCTTGAACCCAGGAGTTTGAGGCTGCTATGATTGCATCACTGCACTCTAGCCTGGATGACAGAGCAAGACCCTGTCTCTAAAAAAAGAAGAAGAAAAAGTCACCCCACCTTCAGAAGGCCTTGCAACTCACAACCAAATTGCAGTCCCCATGCCCCTTCCCCTTGATAACTTACTTGTCTTTATTCCTTCAAATTCTCTCTCTTTTTTTCCTATAGAACAGTTTAGCTCCTTCTTTACTGGCTCCAGGCCATTGAACTTATTCCCAAAGGACTTCATCTTCATAATTAATTTTTAAAATGTGCTCCTAAACTCTAATAGTTCTAACTAACACTGGAGTTAATTTTGACTTTTTTCCTCTGCTAAATGTAAACCACGATGATGATGACGGTGATGAAGATAATGACAAGTCCTCAACTAAATGTGTTTAAGTTATTATATAAAGAAAAAAATAGCCTCTTCCAGGAAAATAAATAGTCTTTTCTTTGACATGTAACAGATTTCATGTGACACCTCTATTCATTACAGAACAGAAACTAAAGTCTCTAAAGTACTTTAGGCTCTCAAAAATACAAATGCTTAACTCTGCAGATGCCTTTTGTAAATGTATATGCATGGCAGAAAGCCAGCAAGTTCCTGAAAGACAACAGGATGTCAGCCAGGCTTTATGAAGTGTATTTATTTTGACAGTCATCACACTCGCTAACAGACCACAGGGAAGCAAGAGACATGGGCCACAATTTTGACGTGATGTTTCTGTAATTCTAAGATGCACCAATGGCATTTGGGAGAAACAAAAAAGGCAGTGTATTAAATGCTCACACCAACTGTAGGCTACATCCAGATTTCAAAAGTTTAAAATGAGAACAATAAAAGTATATCTTAGAAGTAGGGAGTGGTAGTACTTTCTGTTTAGGTCCTCTACAGCACATTCCTCCATATCCTCAAGAAAAAGTCATGTTGATAATATTGTTGCTAAATAAATGCACCATTGTCTTTCAAATAGAAACCAAAGCATCTATATATTTATAACTAGGTATAGGTTAATTAGTCTCTTTCTAAACTCCGTAAAATAGGAGATATGAAGAATTTGGAAAGGATTAGAATAGAGACCAA
>CAUYSK010086943.1:0-16699 GCA_963575035.1 Avahi laniger | reverse complement strand
GCTTCCCCTCCTCCCACCCCGGCCTGTCGCGGGCTCGCTCCCCGCAGCCGCCCGGGGTCCGTGGGAGCCACCAGCCTGCCCTGCGGTGGTTTGCACCTTGAGGAAGGCAGGAGGGGCTTCCTGGTCCAGTCACACTTGGTTTGGTTTTTTTAATGAAAAGATAGTTTTCCAGGCTGGGGTGGAGACAGAGTGCAGGAGAGCAGAGATTTTATGCGGAGGGTACAACACATGCAAAGCACAGGAAGGGCGGAGCCGGTCTGGGCGACACAGAGAAAGTCATCTAAGAACGTGCTGGGACACAGCCTGGAGCAAAACTGGAGAAGGGGGCTGGGGTCAAACTGGGAAGGGTTTTGTGGGACCCTTCTCATTACGTTTGGACTTAACCCTGCGGGCAAGGGAGAGCCAGAAACAATTTAAAGCAGGATCGTGACAAAATTGCATTTGCTGTTCTTTGGGAGGAAAACCCAGGAGGATGGTTGCGGGGGTCGGGAGAAGACAGGCCGCAGGAGGGATGGCTGGGAGACTCTCCTGTCCGCCTGGATCAGGACTAACGAGAACCGGGCAACGAGCTGGAAAGAGGGCTCAGGGAACAGAGGTGGGTTCTGAGATGCAGTTTTAAGATGGGATCAGGGACACCTGGCAGCCCATTAGTGTGGAAGACCTGGGACACAGTAAGGTCACGAATCTAAGATGGGAAAAGAGGAGCAGATTTTGTGAGCATGAGATGCTACTAAGTTTGGTTTTGGCTACTTGGACATCCAAGAGAAGATCCGCAGCTGGCAGTTGGAGATTTTGATCTGAACCTAAAAAGGGAGAGAAGATGGGCTGGAGACTCATTTTTGGAGGACTTGAAAGAGACAAATGGACAGAATATTAGGCAAATATTTGAAAACTGAGGAGAAAAACATCAACAAAGATGTGGAATCAGCAAACAAGGAGAAGAACCAGCGAGTATCCCTGGAAGGGAGGAAAGACCGAATACTTGGGGAGCGTGACTTGCTGTGGACCAAAGTTCTGTGAGCGCCTGGGTCCAGCGTTGGCCCCTCCGACGACTCCGTGGTTGGCCCTGCCGCCGGGGAAGTTGCCCTGACGTTTACACCGAAGGTGATGCCTCGTGTGGTCTCTGGCCCTCCCTTTTGGATCTTCTCGGTCAGGAATTGGAACGGAATTAGAACACTCCCCAGACTGGGAGGACTCTAGAACCTTCGTACACCACTTATCAAAAGTTGAACAACACATGAGACATACCCTTTGCATTTTGGGAGATTATACTTTAGCTTTAACTTTAAATCAGTTTTTCAATTTCTGTATCTGAGTTTCATTTGCCCAATGTGTTTGGCTGAATATCACTTTTTCTTTTCTGATAAGCTCCATGCTGTTGGAGATGTTTTTGAGGAGACACATTACACAATTTTGTGCTGGAAAACATTTAATTTTTCTAGTAACTTCCTCCCCAAGAAAGCCATAAGAATTTTCTCTTTCCTTGTCAGACATAAATATACAAGCTGTTTTGAAGAGAGGATTTTTGTCCAAATGTTGTTTCCAAAGCTTATTTACTCATTTAATTTATATTGGCAGGTGTATTAATTATAAATGCCTTGGTTGTTTAAGATGAGTTGTTTAATTTGCATAGTTCCTTGTGAACCGTGTGTGATACTAAAGGATTTGGGCTTGGTTTAGGTGCTAAGTGACACTTTCTGGGGAGTGATGAAGTTAGGTAAGAATGATGTTGGCGGAATGCCCCAGAAGAATTAATATCCAAATCCTGGATGATCTAGCTGGATGAAAGCACCCATTGTGGATTAGAAGAGAGTTGCCATCAGGTGACCTGGAAATAACGATAACAAGGAAGGAAAGTCACCATAAAACGAAGCCAAACAAAACCCAGTCCAACCAAACAAACCACATAGTCCCCTAGAGAGGGTGATATTGGGACAGGGCTTACAGTAGCCCCGAAATTCATCCCCAGGTTTGGTCTGTATCCCTCATTGTTAATAGCATTTTTATTTTTATTCTTTCTGAGTGATGAGATCTGCATGATGACTCCTTCTTTCTCTTTTAAAATTAAGAGTTAATCGGCAGTGAATTGAAGGCTTTCCTGTTTGGCTTATAAACGAAAGTGCTCCATGGTAAGCATGTAACTGGGCTTTTTTTCAGATCATAATCTCTGTTGTGAGATACAGGGGCAATCATGCATCTGCTGGCTTGTGTCTACTCAACTGTGTGTGCACAGGTTGTATTTTTCTTACTGGATAATAGGTACCTTGAAGGCAGGAAATGCTCGCTTTTCATCCACCCATCCACCCATCCATCAGTCATCGAACATTTGAGTATGTGCGTGTGTCGGGCACTGTGAAGGGTTTGGGTGTGAGCCATGCACAGTCTTTCCCCAGAAGTTTCTCATAGTCCCACAAGGAGGGTCGCTCCCAACCAAGACTGCTCGTAAGAATCACTCGGGAACCCACGCTCCGCTCCCAGGGGGTCTGTTTTCACTGTGCTGGAGTCTGATCTGGGCATTACTATGTACTTTTTAGAGTGTTCAAGGTGATTCTTATAGGCAAGCAGATTGATGACCACTGAATTAGGCAGCTAGGCTTACATCACATTAAATTTTATAATAAAAAAACAGAATTTCGTTGGAGCATAGAAGAAAATGCAGTGATATACTTTTGTTTTCTTTTATTCCTCCTAGCACCTAGCACAGGGCACAGAGTCTTGAATATACTACATTAAACATTTCTTTAATTAACAAACTTATTACTATTAAGCTTAATCATCTACATCAATATTATTAGATGATATTCTATATTGCAATGAAATTCAAACAATTCTTTTATTACTTGACTTCTTGTCCCAACTCAAAAAGAGTTTTGGGGTCTATTATTTTTAAAGAAATAATTAATTGTTGCCATATTTAGCTTTATAGCTTTGGGATTCTTGATTTTATTTGACGAAATCTAATTTATCTGTTTATGGGCAAAATTTTTCTTGTGACATTTAAATACATTTAATGTGTATGATGCAAGCATATTTTTTTTTACTTTGAAAAACCTTTTTTTCTTATTAGCTTCTCCTAGTTTAGTAAGGTAGTTTTATAAATTAATTATGATACATGTAAATTATCTATTTTAATGTATTTTATATACTTAAAATTATAATTGCAACTCCTATTAAATAGACATGAGATTGTTAAACAATAAACTCCTGACCCGGAGGGTATTTAAAAGGATCATTGTAGAAATATCACGGCACTATGTTTCTGTTCGATAGGGAGTCCATTGGTACTTAGACACCCAATCTGAAAATTACTGTTCTCCCTGAAGTTCAAATGGGGTAAAAATCCTCCCTTCCTCATAGCATGAGGTTGGGGAGCACACAGGCTGGACTGCTAAGAGCACGGATCAGACAGCCCTGCTGTAGCCAGGCCAACAGAAACCTCTTTTGGAGAAACAAGTCATTAGTGGCAGACACTTTGTGGTCTATTGGAGATAGCTAACTCCTTTGAAATGCTATTGATAAAACATAGCTCTTACAGTGAACTTTGAGCAGTTTCAGGACAAAAAATGTAAAAACCTACAAGTAAGAATTTGGTAAAGAGCGTGGACCACATTTTCTCAGCTCCCTTGGAGGTCCGCGTGTGTCCATGTGTCTGATTCCTTGCAAGGAGGATGTGCGCAGAAGGTACTTGTGCAGCTTCTGGCTTCTGTCCTTGAAAGGAAGGGTGGTTCCCTCCTTTTCGCTCTTCCCTCCGCTGACTAGAACGCTGACCGGGCGGTGAGCCGCCCTGGACTGGGTGGGGGGCGACAGAGATGAAAGGAGCCAGGGAGGAGGACTCCGCGGAGCAGAGGTGCGGCCCAGACTGTTACGTGGGAGAGGAACAGACTCTCAGATCTAACCCACTGCTCCTTTGTATCTTTGTCATGAACAGCCTGTGCCACCTCCTAATTCACTGTTCTTCCATCTCTAGGTCAACCGTGTTGAATCCAACATAGTTCCCCGGCCTTGCAATTTGGTTTTATGTCTTTTATCTTCGCCCAGTCTGTTCTCTGTGCCTGAACCGCATTTTCAAATCCATTTTCTCCATCAGTCAGGTAAACTCTTCAATTTTCAAAGCTGAGATTAAATAGTACTTTCTCTGGGAAGTCTTCCTTGATATTCCCACGAGGTGATAATCCTTTTACGATTACCTTCGCTGGATCTTGTGCGTAATTACAATAAGACTCTGTACAGGCTTAACCAAGTACCTTCTGGGTGCCACGTGCTTTAAATGTGCTTAACGCAGAGTAAGTGATTTAATTTCACAAGGGTTTTATGGTGTGTGTGTTTGCATGTGTGTGTGTTTTAAGCTCATTTTATAGATGGAAAAATCCAAGCTTGTAGAGGAGACTAGTAATTTCCACCATTTCGTAATGTTAGAATAGATAGTAGAGCTGAAATTCAAACACAGACTAACCTGGTTCCAAGCCCACGTTCCATCCACTGCCTGTGTTAGAGCCCCGCTCACACGGCATCGCCTTTGTTTGATTACATGTATATCTTGTCCAATCGTACGCTAGATTCCTCACACCTAGATTATGTGAGAGCTCAGTAGATACTAGTGAAATAACTGAGCCATCTCTTAATCTTTCTCACCAGTTGCCTTCCAGAGTTGTGGTATAACTTTAGGAAAAGCAGAACACCCCCGGTGCAGGGCCAAGGACAATCTCTCTGTTCCATGCTCTGATTTCTCTTCAGATCATTTATCTGTAATTGATCTGATTCTCCATGTCCTAGGCCAGCTTTTGTTACTGCCAGACAGTATGTTAGTCTGTTTGGGCTGTCACAACAAAAGACCATGGGCTGGGTGGCTTAGAACAATAGAAATTTATGTCCTCAAGGTTTGGAGACTGAAAGTCCAAGGTCAAGATGCCAGTTGAGTTGGTTTCTGGAGAGGTCTCTCTCCTTGGCTTGTAGATGGCCATCTTCTCACGGTGTCCTCACATGTGCGACATCCCTACTGCCTCTCTCTTACACGGACCCCAGAATTAGGGCCTTACTCTTGTGACCTCATTGAAAACCTTAATTACCACCTGAAAGGCCCATCTCCAAATACAGTTACCTTGGAGGTTAGGACTTCAACATAGAATTTTCGGGGCAGGAAGGACACAACTCAGTCCGCAGAGACAGCGTACCAGAGGGGCTGGAGAAAGCTGAACATAGCTCGGTGCCCAGGTCCGGGTTCCAAGAGTGGAAAGAGAGCAGAGAGACTGAGCACTTGGGCTGCGAGTCGGAAGACTGTGTCAGAGTCTCAGCTCTGGCTCGCTGCCAACGATGTGACTTCGAGCAGCTCGCCCAACTTTTAGCCATCGGTTTTCTCATCTATAAAACGAAGACAGTAATACCTAATTTACAGGGATCGTTGCGAACGCAGTGAGAAGATATAAAGCATATGAGACAGTGCCTGATACACAGTAATGCCCAACAAGTTATTTTAATCTCTTAAAAACAATTCTTTTTTTTTTTTCCATTTCAAAAAGTCACCCTTTAGCTTCCCGTCAGTTCTGTCTTGGTGGCCCCCTCGACGGCGTCCTCTGGCCTCGCTCCCTCCCGGACTTGGCTCGTTGCTTTGGCTCTACCCACTCTGGATGCTGCTGCATTCCTCTCTCAGAAACATTTCTGCAGTGGCTGATCCTGCCTCACTTGTCCCGTTTTTTGTTGTTTGTTTGTTTAGATGACTTGCTGAATTAAACTCAATTAAAGTGATAGAGCTCCCTTCCATGTGGATCAAACATGCTGCCACTTGCTCTATTATCTTTAAACTACTTCTTTTCATCTTGGCTTCCCCGGTTCCCACACACCTAGCTCAGCTCGAATATTTGCACGTGGGCTACCTGCCGGACAAGCCCCGCCGAACACAGACACTGGCATCGGCCACAGGCAGAAGTCGCCTTTACATTGTGGTTCCTCCTGCCCATGCTCACGGGGCTGGTGACATTCAAACTCATGCACATTTTGGGGAAGAATTTTACCCTAGCATCCTTAGAAGGCAGGAGGTCATAGAGAAGATTTTTAAAAATTTATTATTCATTCAAAAATTAAGGTAATACTCGTTACTATGACCAATCAGGCAGAATCATATAGAAGCATAAAAGTGCTCCGCAAAGACCTCTTTTCCTGCCTTAAATTCAAAACCCAATTTTTAAAAATTTTTTTTAAATTTCAGCATATTATGGGGGTACAAATGTTAGGTTTTGTATATTGCCCTCGCCCCTCCTGAGTCAGAGCTTCGAGCGTGTCCATCCCTGGGAGACAGTGAAAACCCAATTCTTAAAAAAAATATAGTTTTCCTCTCCAGCATGTTCCATGTGTACTACTGCCTGAATGTGTCCTGAGGGTATAAGGGATGCCAACGCAGCCTGCTTGATCCTCAGTCTCCTAATCTTTCTCATCTTTAAAATGGGGATATTGATAACTGTTCCACCTGTTTCATATTTCTTTTGGAGTATTAAATGCAATAATATTCAGAAAGTGCTTTACCAACTGAAAGCGCTATGTCTAAAATGTTCTTTTCCCGGCTGTCTGGTAAATGTCAACCCGTGTTTAAGACTTTGATTAAATATCATCTTCTCCGTGGAACTATTATTTCCCCTGATTGTAATTGTTGACGGGTGGATGGGCGAAGTTTTCACTTCCTCGGTGGCCGGGTCTCAGACCTGGAATATCGGAAGAGCATCGGTCCTTTGCTGAAGTCCTGTTCGGCACAGCAAGCATGGCGCTTGCTTCTCTCACTCTGAAACTGCGTAGTCCTGAGATGTCTGGACACAGAGCACACTTCTTGTTCTTTCCTTCCCTCTCACCCCGCTTCTCATCAGCGTCCTATGGGAGAAGTACAAGATCTGGAGTTAGACCAGTCAGACTTCCAATCTTGATGCTTCAACTATCAACTTGCTTGACCTTGGGCAGCTCAGTTTACCTCTGCGAGTCTCCTCTGTAACAGGAGAGGTGAACATCTGCCTGGCAGGTGGTTATAAGGACTGGTGTTGCTGGGTGCCTGGCACGCTGTCGGTGCTGAGTGAGTGGAGCTATTATTACGACGATTAATATTGATATTATCATCGTCATCCCTCCAGTGAATGGTGGGATGATCTGCGTGTCGACATGGGACTCTGTCCCACGACACTTCAGATCCCGTTGCTTCGCTGATGGGCAGCTCCGCCTGCGTGGGCACGGCGTGGGGGGCTGTGCGTGCAGAGGGGAGCGAGAGCTTCAATGGCGGAGAAGAGTGGCGTTTGCGCTATTCTTTGTGTTTTCATTACCTCATCTGTCCCCAGACCGGAGTCTGTCTCTAACACCTATGGACCTTTGATACCAATTTCCCACAAAGTAAAATCGCGCTTTCAAAATCCAGAGGTGCTCTCTGTTTGGGGGCAGGCAGATGTCAGGGCTCACACACAGGCTCACACACAGGTGGCCACGGATGCCCATACAGTGTGCGTGTGTTTGCGGGCTGGCGCTGTGGGTTATTGTGTTGACCTGGCCCAGAGTGTAGGAAAAGCCCTGATGCTGGGTCTCTTGGAGTCAGCTCTTGTAACAGAGGGAACAAGAGCCAGTAGCTCTCTAGACAGGTTGACTCCGAGACAGTTTAATAGAGGGAAGCATCTAGACAAAAGCTGTGGTTGAAGCAAGTTGTTTCCTTACAAAATTATTCACTTTGGCTCCCTGTTACACCCTACGTTACTTTTCATGCCTTTGCCATAGTCTCTGATGCTTGGACAGCTTTGTGACAGGTAAAATATCATTATTATTATTTTTTTGACTCATCATGGCTAATTCACCTTTTGAATTTATTTGACTGTAAAAGTGTCACCAACTTTTAATTGTGTCTGGCTGGGGGAGCAAATGACCATTCTGAGAGACCGCCGTGTGGTCAGGACACGGCTAAATTCTGATGGGATGAATTTGCCTCCAAATTGAAACAGAGAATTTCGTGGAGTCCTCTTGGAAGCCAACACTGACGCTGAGAAATAATGCTGTTTATGCTTCAGATTTCACAGCGTAAATGATTATATTTGTTTGTTCCAAGTAAATATCTGACTCCATCTGCCTCAGTGGCATCTTGTCGGTGTCTTGGATGAGGAGAGTGCTTTTTCCTCTTTTTCTGTTTCCTGTTTGAAGGCCAAAGCTGCCCTTTTATAGGAAGGCGAGCGTGGCCATGAAGTCCTCTGTGATCCGATTCCAGTCTGAGCCCTCCCACCCTTTTACTTCCCCTCCAGAAGTAATGAACCCTCTATGACCCCTTTCTCTCCCCACTGCTGTTTTGCATTTCCCGGCTTTTGGTTGTCTCCACTTGCAATTTTCTCTTTCCCTTCCTGTACCCCATGTCCAAATAGCAAAGTTCTATTCATTTGTTTTTTTAAAAGTCAGCTTTGTTGGGGTCATAATTTATATACAACAAATTTTACCCATTTTAAGGGTATGTATAACTCAATGACTTCTAACAGATCTATGCAGTCATGTAAGCATCACGACAACTGCGATCTAGAACATTACTCTGCAAAAATTCTCCTGTGTCACCTTGTGGTCTATCCCATCCTCCTACCCCTTGGCCCCTGACAATTACTGATTCGTTTTCTGTCACTATAGTTGTGCCTTTTTCAGAAGTTCATATAAGTGGAATCTTTTACCTTGTAGTTTTCCAAGCCCAGTGTCTTTTATTCAACGTAATGCTTTGAGATACACCCGCGATGTTGCCGGCCTCAGCAGTTCTTTGTCACCCTGAGAGGTGACTGCTGCGTGGATGTACCTCCACTTGTCCATCCGTTCAGTAATTGATGGGCTTGTGGCGTTCACGCTTCAGACTTCGTCTGGTTCCTTTCCTCATGCCTAGCTCTGCCACACAAAGCCAAATAGGCTTAATGTTTTCCTTTGTACCTGCAGAAATGATTACCAATTTCCCACTGTCTGTATTTATTTGCCTCTGAATGTGTTTCCTTTAACAGATTTTGATATTCCTAAGAGCAGAAATCGGGTTTATTCAACTACGTTTCTCCAGTGCCTGCTGCAGAGTAAACATTCGATGAAGCTGGTTGACCTGAGCAAACATACCCTTTGTAGCTGACCTCCAGGGTAGCCTAAAGCAAGAGGAAGGATCCAAATCAGCACCGTTGCTGTGGATTGCCTTCTACTGACCTGTCAGTGTGGTTTTATGACCCGCAGTGGAAACAAGGAGTGAAACGCAAGTCCACGGAGGACGTCTGGGAGAAGCTTGGATTTTCCATGAAGGAAAAATAAATATTTTTTTTAGCAGTTGGGACTGAATGAAGTAAATTAACTGTCTCTGATTTGTTTCATATTTACAGGTCTCTAAGGAACTTCAAAAGGGTGTGGCGATTACGTAATAGTGGAAGCTCCATGAACTGAATGAACTAAGAATTTCGAAGTTTGCACAAGTTCTGAACGCGGTCCAGCCCTTTTCAGTAAACATCTCATAAATTTCTCAATACTGGGATGACTGAAAGAAGAAAAAAAGGAAAATAAAAGGAAACATCTAACAAAAAAGAACCAATTTATGAAAGGACATGAAAAGTTTCTATCAAAAGATTTTCAGTAAATGCTGTTTTGTTCAGAGATGGTCTGAGATGCTTACTCGTGACTTAGAAGCTTCATCTCCTCTGCTCCTGCCACTCTGTTAGGTATAGATTTATTCTTTTATTTGAGTGATAATTTTTTCTATGGACAATGCTTACCCTCATCCACACCTGGTGGTGGGTTTAAAATAGGCCATGCAAAGTGGATTGAGAGACTCCAGGGAAACTAATTGACAGCTAGCTAAGAGCAAAGTCCTGTTGGAATGGTTGGGTTACAAAATTTGTAACTGGGAGGGTGTTTTGGCTCCAGGGAAGAGGAGAATGAAGGAAAATGCCTAGAAGTAAGAGGCATGCAGAATTTTCCCCAGCCTGTGGCCTGTCCCATCCTGTGAATCATCTTATTTGAAAAATCTTGCTCAAAGAAACACAATCAAGCACATGCGTATCTATCGAAAGGTGACTGAATAGTGAATGACTATATTTTAAATTAAGGAATTATGTGTCTTTGGTTTGCACTCTGTTAATCCTCAGTTTCCGTCCCTGAAAAATGGAGACAATCATAATAGTTATGTCTTACTGAGCACGTGCTAGATGTTTCACAGCCGTTATTTTTGGTTTTCAAAACAACCTTATAAACTATGAATATTTTCTCATTTAATAGAGGAGGAAATGAGGTACAAAGAGGGTAAGTAATACACCGGAAGTCATGGCAAGTGAATGCATAAGCCAGGTTCCCCGTGGCCCCTGAGAGCCTGCTCTTGTTCCGCCGCGTCGCTGGGCTGATGGTGCCGCCCATTGGAAAGCGGGTCACGGTAGGAACATACAGGTTAGTTTCCTTGCCCTTCACCTCCAGTCCCAGTAGGCTGCCCATATCAGAATGATTTCCATCTCCAATATGTGTGTGTGTGGGGGGGGGCGGGGCGCAGGAGGGGAACATTCTTAATAAAATACACGTGCCGATGGCAGCACCGCAAGGATTAATCATGAAATAAACATCCAGCTCTAGATCGTTTAATTTCCATTTACGAATATCTAAGGGAAAATAGAGTTCTATTTTTTTATTGTACTTTGGGCATAGATATAAGAGGAGGCCTAAAAGTCGAGGGATTAGAGGAAGATACACACTTAAAATAGAAACGGTGGCACCATGTCCGGCATATAAGAAGGCAAAACAGGAGCCTTTTAGAGGGGTTCAGGAGGAAGCAGGCAGTGGCTGGTACAAACATTCTCTCCATTGGGGAGCTCATAATGAGCTGGGAGCTGCAGGACAAGGACTCCACAGGCTGGAGGAGACAAAAGTTCCATGGTGAGGACTGTACGTGCATAGGCCGGTGTCTTGGGGTGTAGCAAGATATTTGCTCTAACAAAATGACATACTTGTAGGGAACTGGTAATAAGGCAAGATTCCTCAGGGTCACAGGGGCAGTCATAATGATGACGGGCATCTAATCTCTGAGGGCGTGGACCACATCTGCCTAACTGTCTAGCTCTCATAAGTCTGAGGTTGTGTGTTGACTGATTCTCTCTTTCAAGAGCACTTTTAACAACAGACTCAAACTAGAAAGAAAAAATAATCAATAGTTGAAGAAAAGCAAGGCAGTAATGAGCCCTGGTTTTAGGCTGTTGAGTAGTTAAATGTCCCGCAAATGCACGTCAGGAATTTATGCCAGGGAGTGAATTAGAAGCTGAACCTTCCTGGAGGCGATTTGAATAAAGAGTCTGGCCAATTTCTTTACTTCTTACTGGAGACCATGTCTATTTCTCCATTGCCAAATGAAGGAATGGTGCATGAGCAGGCCACAATGGCCAGAGTGACAGCTGAGTCTTGTGCAGCACGAACTGTCACACACGGTCACCCGCTGACTCCAGCCACACTGATGTGGGGCCCAGCTCCGGCTTTTGCCAGCAGTCTGTCGGCTCTACTAAGTCAAGGGAAGAGAAATGGGGTGTAACTGCTCCTTCTCTCCCCGACATTGCACCACCAGGACAAAAACAAACACAAAGAAGACACAATGAACAAAACCAAAATCCTGCATCAGACAACTAGCAATTTGCCTCCATGAGGATTCGTGATTACAGAGGCCGAACGATGAAACGATGAGTGTCCGAATGGCTGTCGCTGGGGAGGGCTGTTTCCATGTTTCAGTCTGGCCCAGACGTGCTGTTCGATTAAAGAAGGAGCTGCCCCCAGGGATTTGGGGTTGGGGTTCTAATTGCGGATCCTGGTCACCTGACGGCCTTTCACATGTCTGAAGCTGGAGTGAGCGGTGCAGGGCCTGGGGACCCGCACCTGGGGACTCACCGTGACCTCTCGTCCAAGGAGCTGTCGCCGGAGAAATCCGCCTCACAAATTCCCTCAGACTCTACTCTTCAATACAGGAAGGGACCGAGTGTGGATAATGTAATTCTCGAATAGTTCCTGTGAAATTTGCATCTTGATGTCCATCCGAAAACTCAATTTTATATCTAATATCTTTTGTATCTTGGGTCTTTAGTTGCAGCTTCCAATTTAACATTCTGGGGTGTGTGTGTGTGTGTGTGTGTGTGTGTGTGTGTGTGTGGAGAGAGAGAGAGAGAATTTGGTGATTGTTATTATCATCTTCTTTACGCTTACCTATATTTTCTTAATTTTTAATAACTATATGTTACTTTTATAATAAGAAAACCTGGGACCTAAATCAAACCGGGCAGTCAACTTAGGAAATAGTTTGATATTTTCTGATTTTTTTCCAGTAAAATATTTTAATGACAGCATATTAATTTGTTAATATTATCTGAGGGGAAAATAGAAAAAATATATTTGCCTTATTTCTTTAATATCTCAATTATAAAATAGAGAGGTTAAGGAAAGCTCTATGTATTTTAATTGAAATAATGATCAGGAAATATTTGTCGAGCACCTATGACGTGGTAAACACTATTAATTAAGTCATTTAGTGATTACAATAATCCCAGGAAGCAAAGAAATTTGATTCCCATTTTTAGAGGTTAAGAAATTACAAGGAGTTTGGTGTCCAAGGTGGTATAATTATAGGAGGCGTATTTGTGCTGAAGTTTTACTGACTCAGAGGTAAGTTCTTTTGCTCCTCCCAGCAGCAGTGACTGTCACGAAATTTCACGTGATACCTGTGATGGGGACTTTTGCGTGTCAACGTGGCTAGGCTGCTGCACTCGGACGTTTGGTCGGACATTGTTCTAGATGTTTCTGCGAAGGTATATTTTAGATGAGATTCACATCCAATTAGGAGGCTGAGTAAAGCAGATCACCTTCTGTAATGTGGATGGGCCTCGTCCAATCCGTTGAAGACCCTAAAAGAGAAAAGACTGCTCTTCCCAGAGCCTCCCACTCCGACCCCCGAAGAAGGGGACATCCAGCCAGCAGATTGCCTTCAGACCCGAACAGCAGCTCTTCCCGGGGTCTCCGGCCGGCTGGCCCACCTGCAGGCCTCGGACTCACCAGCGTGCACAGTCTGTGCGAGTCAGTTACTTAAAACAAATCTTTCTCTCACTCACTATGTACACATTCCGTTAGTTCTCTTTCTTTGGGGAACCCTTACAATACAAGAGCATACGGCTTTCTTCTCAGGAAATTTTTGCTAGACTTCCTGATGTTTCTGCCTCTTCCTATCCTCCTGAGCCTGAGGAAAGAATCGCCCGGTTACACCGGAGAAGGGTGCAGGGAGCTGAAGACATCCAACCATGTGGGTAGTCGGCCACTACCTAACTGCGACTTCTGCAAGTAGAAAATTTCTAACATCTGAGTGCGATGAAGTGGGACGTACGGCCCGAATAAGGCCAAGAGAAGGCAAAGATTTTTTTGCAAAAGCTGTATGTGTTCAAAGACTTAAAAAATATCAAGAACTGTACAAATTAGTAGAATTTTTTGTTTCTTTGCTTTTTTGTAGTTCTGGTATACGTTCCTCCTATTTCCAGCTGAGTCTGCTGCTAGCAGCCCGATTCTGGCGTTTCTGGGCGGGGTAGGTGACCGTCTTCCCTTTGAATCTGTGGTCAGTGTGACCCCTTCCCAGCCACCCTCTTCACACATCTGGCTGCTTTTCTAGGCTGCGTTGTTCTTTGCAATTCTTCCTTTAGTGTTTTCTGTGGAAATCTTACTTAAAATACCGTAACTCTTCTCGTCGTCAGATCTAACAATATTGGAAAAGACTTGCAATTAACATATTCGATAATAAAGTATACATGTATTAAAGGATGTCAATATTTTGTGGCTCAAGGAGAGTCAAAATCGAACATTTTGCCAGCTAGATTAATTAGTTTTAATAACAATCACTAAAGGAGCTTGAGATAAACCCAAGTTTTCATTAAGGGAGCCCCCAAAGTTATCAATTTGCAATAAGGAAGCAAAAGTCCTTGTAATGTGAAAATATTTGGTAACAAACTTCTTACAAAATTAATCTCCACTTGTGCTTCCCTTCCTTTTAACACCTCTGTGAATTTGGTGCCTATTGTGTGCTTCATCTGTCCGTTCCTTACTGGTTTTTGGATGCCACAATAAAATGCAAACCAATTGCAAAGTGAAAGTCTAAGTCTTGCAAAAGCTGTAAGATTGCATGCAGTCACTGAACAAAGTGTCGAAGAACTTTTCAACTCTTTATTGCAAAACGTACATCGGGCACAATTAAACTGGAGAACAGTAGGAGATGAAAATCTACCCAGATGATGGAGTAGTTAGTACTTCAAAGCGGATTGATTCGAATATAAAAGGACTAAGATATGTACTCAAGGAAACTGATGAAGCACTCCTATTTCCATAAAAATGACAAGATTTACATCATGCTGCAGAAATCAAATATGAAGGATATCGTATTGTGGTCTTTGGGAATTTTGTCAAAAAAATTGCTACAGAGAAACACCCCAAATCCAAACAACACATGATTCATTCTTTATCCGTTTCCTCTCTTCTTTTGTTTGTCTAACCACAAGTAGGGAAGGTTAAGTAATAATACTTTTTGGCTCACGTCATACCATCATTATTAGTCTACCAGGTTCTTCCTGTTTTATCTCTACCTATCAATCTATCTAATGGGTTTTAACCCCTTTTCCTAATTCTGCTCAGCTCCCTCCTGTGGGAACTCTGTTAATACATTTATCGTGTACCCTATTGTTGTCATCCTTTGACCCTTGGCTCTTGACCTAAGCCCCACTTCAGAGAGTTCTGAATATCACAAAAACACTTACTAAAGAATACCCAGGGGCTCTGCCACTCAGCATCCGGTGCTCAGGGCTGGCACAACCCAACCTGTAACCCTCAATGTTTGCTCTTCTGACTGACTGTTCGGTTCCCACAAAGCACACTTAGCATCTCTTGTCTGTGTCCGAATGTGCTGGAATGTGCTGGAATGTGCTGGAATGTGCGCGTGCCGTTGCCAGCAGCAGAGCAGACACTGTTGCAGTGGAGGAAGGATTTGCGCAGTGGAAACACAGGAGAGAAAGAGGAATTGCCTTGTCAAATCTTTGCTCTCAGGTTGTATGAACGTTAGAGATGCTGGCTAAATGGTTGTTTCCACTGGTGAATATTTTCTTGATTTTTCTTTGTCTTCAAATTGTAGCTCAAGAAGGATTTGTGAGTCAGGATGTTACTTGTGACAGTAACACATGGCAGCCAAGGAATGATCCGTAATATTAAATAATTACTCAGCCTAACATTGTTGGTCCATCAACAGAACATCCAGACACATGCAATAATGATTAAGTCTGGTCTCACCTCTGATATTGTGCCAACTTTTCATCATATGTGTCTAAACAAATCTTTACATATTTTTTTTTTTGAGGCAGGGTCTCACTTTGTTGCCCAGGCTAGAATGAGTGCCGTGGCATCAGCCTAGCTCACAGCAACTTCAAACTTTCTATATATTTTTAGCTGTCCAATTAATTTTTTTCTATTTTTGGTAGAGACGGGGTCTCGCTCTTGCTCAGGCTGGTCTCGAACTCCTGAGCTCAAACAATCCGCCCGCCTCGGCCTCCCAGAGATCTAGGATTACAGGCATGAGCCACCGTGCCCGGCCTACATATTTTTTAAAATTTTATCATTAGGAAGTTATTTTTGTCAAATAAAAGGATAAAATATTGTTATTTAATCATTTTCAGCCTGATTTGTAACTTTTAAATCTGTAGATATATGTGGACCTCCATTTACATTTTTGCACCAAGCCCTGAAAATGTTCTGCATGGACTTGATCCATTTGTGTGTTCGCTTGAAAGAAAAAAATGAAATGTAATTCTTTGTAGGCTTTGTCTCATTCTTCCTTTGCTTTTTAATAACTCAATTTCCTGATGTGAGCTTTATCTGTGTAACTGTGTGTGTAAATAGTATTGTCCTTCTAAATAAAGTGTAGTAATTTTTGCTGGGCATTCCTCACATTGTGCTTATCTGTTCCCCTGCTGGAAGACAGTGAGATTATCTCCAGGTCATAATGACAAACCGCACTTGTGATGAGCGTTCTGTGCTCCCTGCAGACTTGTAATGACTGTCAGATCTCCCCCCAGAAAGACAGTACCAGTTTGCAGTGCATGGCGGTTCCTGCATCGCCACATGTCTATCAAAACTTGGCAATTATCCTGCTTAAAAACTTTTGACAATCTAATGGTAAAGTGACAATCCTTGTTGTTTTAATTTGAATTTCTGTAACTGCTGATGAGTTTGGTCTCTTTTGTGAATTACCTGTTCATAACTTAACCTTGTCTTCTTTCAGTTTTTGGAAGAATTCTTACGCATTCTACATATTAGATCCTTGTACGTTTCACAAATTGCACGTATTTCTCTCAATCCACCACTTATTTGCTTATTTTATTGACAGTGTCATTTATCGGAAAGACATCTTTACTTTTGATTTAACCAAACTAATCAAACTTTACCTTATGGTTTGTACTGTTGGGATTTTTATCTGAGAAGTCCTTCCTTCCCTTATTCATAAAGACATTCTCCTGTGACAGCCTCTCAAACGTGTACCATTTTATTTTTCACTTTTAGGTCTTTAATCCTGTATTGCATGTGGTGTTAGATCTTTTATCCATATAGTCACTCAGTTTTCCGCTGATATTGACTGCAGCGGTCTTTCCTGTCCTCATTGATCTGAGCCTTTTCATCATACGATAAATTCGCATATATGCAATGA
>CAUYSK010086939.1:0-44830 GCA_963575035.1 Avahi laniger | reverse complement strand
CTATGGAAACGTTGACACCATGGCTATTAGGGGACTTTAGAGGTACAATCAGAAAAATTTGTTGAAGGAGAACCTATGTAGACATAGTAAGTAAAGCGGTAGTGATAAAAAGGTAAAGATATCTCAGAGGAAGTGAGGCCAAGAAAATCTTCACAGTAAAGGAACTCCTGGAGATATTTCACGATGCTGAAAGCACAAATGATAAAATGGTAGAAGCTGATTCAAACCTAGAAAAAAGTATTACTATTCACAAAGACACGGAAATGTTCTTCATTTCATATATTTCATCATACAACAAGGAATAGAAAGCAAGTATTATTCAAACTACCTCTGATAAGTTTTTAATCAATCGTTTTTTTTTTCTTATTTTGAGATTATTGTGAATTCACATGTAGTTCCTGAGAATTAATGTAGAGACATCCCATATATCCTTTACCTCATTATCCCTGGTAGTGACAGCTTACAAAACTGTAGTACTATATCACGACAAGAATGGTAAGATTTTTACAAAGAAAGAAAACATTTCAATTGCCAATATTTCCAATGTCTGAAGTCACAGTGCACTAAATAAATATTAGTTTTACCACTTTTCCATTTTTCTATATGCTTAACACTGACTAGGACTATTTAATGTTTTGACAAAAATTTTTAAGGCTACAAAACAATCATATTTTTATCCATTAAGAATTAAGATTGCTTTGCATTTTTATGGTTCCTCACTATCATGCAAAGCAAGGACTTCCTAAAGTTGTGACAAAAATTGCATGGCCCACAAAAGCCAAACTATTTACTATTTGGCCCTTTACAGAAAGTTCGTCAACTCTTGGTCTATGGTATTAGCAGTCAATTAATGAACTCTGTAATGTTCACATTTAACAGATTATGTCATCTGACAGAATCCGAATTTTTTATGGAAAAGCTTTAGAAACTGCCAAGTAGGTCATGTCTTGAATATAAATGAACAACCACTTGACATTAAAGGTATTTGAAGCTATAAAACTTCTGGTATTAGAGAACATTACAGTGTTCATTAAAACAGGGTGGCTTTTATTAAATAGTTGAATAAATTAAATTTCTTCCCCTACAAAAACCTTAATCAGAATATCTCTGGAATTGTTTATTTGTGCCCTTATTATTGTGTCTTTACAAAAAATGTAGCAACATAAGAAATACATAGTTCTAAGATTTCAGCACAATTCTTTTAAGCTAACTTTTTTGTTAATCGTCTAGTTCAATAAAGATAATTACATTTCACTTGTAAATTATTCTAAAATTGAAAGGTACATGTTTTCCCTACTTTGCCCATTAATATTTTTAACAAAGAAATTCATTTTACACACTTATATTAAGACACTGTGAGTAATTTTAAAAAGTAGAAGAAAATTCACTTCACAGAGTATATTTTTTTATTAGTTCTTATTTTTGAGTATTTGAGGATAATTATATGAATTTACATCATTACTTGGAATTTTAAAACACATCATAAATGATGGTATTAAATAGTTTTACTAATTTTAAAAATAAAAATTAGCGTTGTAGAAGAATGGAAAAAATTTGAGTTCTGTCTGTGTCACCATGACATCTCTGTCCACGATAACATATTGCCCCCATCAGAATCTGTGTCGAGGACAGCATGTGACGAAAAATAATCACCACGAGGAAGTATTACTCAGGCAATCATTCTTGAACAACATGAATATTGAGTTGGGTCTGCAAGAAAACGATGAAGATGAATGGGAGAGATTTGACCAATATACTTTTCATACCATTCGGAGAAACTTACTGAGACTTTTCCTTTCATTTATTTTCACCTTGCTGTATGATTTTGGGCAATGCACTTAACACCTTTAATCAGCAGTTTTCTCATCTGTAAAATGGAGGCAATCATAGTATTTACTGCAGATGTTACCTTGAGAATGAATAGAAATATTGCTTGTGAAATGCTAAATATAAAGCTTAGCAAAAAGTGCTCTGATAGTTATAATGTTCTATAAATGAGGTCTGGGTTCAGATGGCAGTCATTTTTTTAAAAAGCTAGATATAATATGGCGTGATAAATATTACAGAAGCCATTTGATGTAGTAAGCAGGCAGAAGCCACTTTACCTTTTGACCATGATGCACTTTCTGAGGCAGCCAGATGAATAGCCTCTCATTTTATGCTTTGTGGCAAATTGGTTGCCTTATGTCTTAATAATGTGAAAATATCAGAGGCAGAATAATAAAGGGAAATTGTAGATTGGGAAGTTGAGTCAGAATGAAAAAGTGCAAATACAGATACAAGCCAAGAGAGTAGTGTACTCTTTGTGTTGCGGCCTTTCAAGCACAGTGTCTAGCAAAGAAAGATCCAAAAAAATAAATTCTTTTTATGGTCATATTGTCAGCCCTTGGAAATAGGAGCTCTTTCTTCATTCTAGCAGGATTGTCGTCAGACCAGAAAAATTTGATTTGCAGTTGTTTCTGTTGATGTGTCCTTGAGCATAAACTCTGAAATGTAGGAGATTGAAAAGTACCAATAAAGATTAGCCACCCAGACTTTGAGAAGCATTAGACAACCTAAAATGACACAAAAAAATGTATGGCATTGAAAAAGATTTTGCTCATTGAGTTATATTGCCTCAAGATGAAAAAAAGAATCATTTTTAATTGTATTTTGTTATTAAAAAACATACAGAAATTAGAACTTGCCTGTTTTTCTTTTTAATATGTATTTAATTAATTAGCTATTTTATCAAATAAGAGATGAAAGGGGAGATGATGAAATAGTTGAATGTACAATGAAATGTAACTGAGAGAAAGTGAGCTGGATGAACCAACATTATTAGAGTAAAATAAAAAAGAATCAATATTTGTATTAGTATTAATATTAGAAAGGTAAAAATTAAAACACTAAATAATCAGCAACTAATGTGAAGGCCAAATCTGAGATGCTCTCCTATAAAGATAAGTGATAAGACAGAGACATTTTGATGATCAAAAAGAGAATAAAGGACTTCTACAGATCAATAATGTGTATTGACACTCTGAAATTAAAATGGGCAAAAGAATTAAGCACTTTACAGAAAAGATACCCAAATAGTTAATAAGCATATGAAAAGGTGCTCAATATCACCATTTATCAAATACATGCAAATTAAAATCACAAAAAGATAGCACTACATACCTATTGGAATGCCTAAAATTTAAAAATTGACCATATTAAATATTGGCAAGGATATGAAGCAAATGTGATTCTTGTACATTGCTCGTGAGAGTATATTAATAAATTGGTACTACCATTTTGTAAAACTGTTTGGCATTTTCTAATAAACATAAACATGCACCTATCCTATGACATAGCAATTAAGATATTAAGGTGACTATTTTTACATGTTTATAAAAAGAAGTGTAACAGAATGTTCATAGTGACTTTATCCATAACAGCCAAAACCTGAAATCATCCCAAATGTTCATCAATAGAAAACTGATTACCTAAATTGTATTCACACAATGGAATACTACTCAGTGATAAAAAAAAAATAGGATAAATTATTGATGTACATCATCTCCGAAATATCATGTCAAATAAAACGAGGCAAATAAGGTACAATTTCATATCTATGAAGGTCAAAGACAGGCAAAACTAATCCACACTTACAGAAGACAAAAGAGCGCTTATTTCTGTGGGCATTGAGAACGGGGGTTGAGATTGACTGGAAAGTTCAGAAGGGAAATTTCAAGAACAATAGTAATGTTCTATTACTATATTTAGATTTGAGTGATGTCTGCATGGCTGGATCAATGTGAAACAGAAATTTTGAGTGTACAATTTGATAAGTTTTGACAAATGTACTAAGTCACGTAATCATCGCAATCATGGATTAGAACTGTGCTGTTCATATGGTAGCCAATAGCCACATGTGACTAGTAAGTGTTTGATGTTAAGATGTGCTGTAAGTATAGGATATACTCTGGGGCTTAAAGATTTAGTACAAATAAAAGAATGTAAAATACTTCATAATTTTTACATTGGTTACATATATTTTGTATATGTAGGATTACATAAAATATTTCTTAAAATTAATTATTTCTGTTTCTTTTTGCTTTTTAATGTCACTACTGGAAAATTTAAAATACATGTGTCTTGCATTTTACCTTTAATGAATAGTGCTGATAAGAATATTTAATGCAATTATGGATACAGTTTTTTTAAAACTCTATCATCTTGTTGTTTGTTTCCTATTTGTCCCATCTGCTTTTAGTCTTTTCCCCGTCTTCTTTTCAATTCAGTATTTAGGTTTCTATATTATCTCCATTATTGGCTTGTTAGCTATATCTGTTTGTTTTATCTTTTTAGTGAGTTGATCTAGGGTTTACACGTATGTGTTAGTTTATTCTATGTGTTAGCCTATGGTGAAATAATTACATCTTTTCACATATACTCTAAGCACCTTACAACAGCACACTATTTCCCTCCACTTGTCTTCTGCATTGCTATTGCCATATATTTTAATTCTATATATGCTGTAAACATTAAAATACATTGTTTTGATTTTTAGCATAAAAATCAGGCAGTTATATTTTAAATAAAATTTTAAAAATAAGAAATGTCTTTTGCAGTTAACCACATATTTACCATTTTTGGTATTCCAAATTTTCTTCTGCCAGAATAACCTCTTAAACATATCTTGTGGTGTAGGTCTGCTGATGATAAATTCTCTTACCTTTTATTTGCCTGAAAAGTCTTTATTTTGCTCTCATTTATGAAAATATATTTCTGCTGGTTTTAGAATCCTAGGTTGATAGTTAGTTCTTTCATTACTTTAAAGATTTCACTCCATTTTCTTCTGGCTTGCATATATTTTGACAAGAACACTGCTATCACTTTAATCTTTTTTCCTTTGTACTTATTTATTTATTTAGGGTCAGGCTACTTTTATATTTCTCTTTATCAAATTTTTAGCAGTTTCATTTTAATGTGCCTTGGCATGGTTTTCTTCTTTCTTTATTTTTTTTTTCTATTTTGGGTTCTCAGATTTCTAGGATCTCCGGGTTTATAGTTTTCATCAAATTTTGAATTGATTCAGCCATTTATTTTTCTTCTAATACATATTTTTCTTTCTGCCTCCCTTTCTCTCTACATCCCTTTCTCTCCTTTCCTGGGGAAAAAAATATGACTATTATAGTTCATTATAGTCAGGTCACTGATTCTCTGGGGTTTTTTGTTTTGGGTTTTTTTTTTTTAAACTTTGTTTTGTTTTTAATCTTTTTTCTCTCTGTACTTCATTTTGGATAGTTTCTAATGCTTGGTCTTTAATTCTATTGATTTTTTCTTTAATATCTAATTGCTGTTCATCTCATCCATATTTTTGGTTTTACTGCCAATATTGAATTTTCTGTAGAATTTTTATTGTCTCTTTTTGTATCACTCATTTTTCTTATTAGGTTTGTGTTTTCCTCCACCTTTCTGAACATACAAAACCCATTATTTTCTGGATTTATGTTTTAAAAAAATTTTGGTTAATTCTTATAATTTAAAAATTAAAAGTCACATCATCTATGTAATTTTTGTGACTGTGTAGATTGAATTTTTTCCTGGTTATGGGTCATGTTTTTTCTGCTACTTAGCATGACTGGTAATTTGGATGCCAGAGAGTATGAATGTTACATTTGTGGGTTCTTGGTAGTATTGAATTCCTTTAAATTATATTGAACAGTTTCTGAAAAGTAGATAAATTACTTGGAATTTGTTTAATACTTTCGAGGTTTGTTTTTAAGCTTTGTTAGGTCAGTGCAGAGAAGTCTTTAGGGCTAATTTAGCTGTATTACTAAAGTGATATTTTCTGAGAACTCTATCTGATACCTTATTTATTGAGATTTTTCAACTTTGGCTGGTGGAAATATAAACTACTTGCAGCTATGTGTGAGTTTTGGGAATTGTTTGGCCTACTAGCCTACTACTTTCTGGTAGGTCTTTCCCCAAGCTTGACTAGCTTTCTTAACACATGCATTGATTGGTACTGATCTGGACAGTCAGGGGGACCTGTCTGTGGGTCTCTGTACACTTCCCTCATGCCTCTTCTCCATTATTATGCCACAAATTATAGCCCTCATGACCCCCCAGCCCAAATCTGATCTCTGTGTGCTTGCACTAGTGACTACCAGGTTCTTAGCAGGTGTTTCCTCTCCTTGCACTGTAGTCTAGAAAATGCCTCTAGGCAGGAAGCTGAGGCATTCACAGAGCTTACTTCATCTGTTTTTCTTCACTGAAGGGTCTTCCTCCTGTGCTACCTATTGCCCAATATCTGAGAAACATTGTTTCTAGTATCTTACTCAGTTTTTCAGGGTTTTGAGGCACAGACATCAATTGAATTCCTTTTAATTTATCCAGATTTGAAGTGAAAATTAATTAATATTTTTTGATTGATTTGTTTCCATATTTAGCTGACTCTAGATTCAGATACTGTTTCTAAGACACTCAAAAATCTTTATTAATTGATGCAGAGAATGCAGAAAAAAAATGTGTCCTGGAAAACTGTAAACATTGAGTAGTGAACAATAAAAAAAATATATATATAAATAAAAAGTTGAAAAATAGACTGATAAGTATTTAAATATTTACACAAATAATTTATCAGTTTGTCACTTAGAAAAATTTTAGATTAGATATTAGGAAGTGTTTCTTGAGAGTAGAGACAGTTAAGAAATAAAGTAGGTTACTAAGGTAAGTTGTTTGAATGTTACTTTTTCCCTTAGAAATCATCGAATTAAGGAAGAAAGTTTTCTTCCATAAGTGCTTTAAACAAAGCTCTTTGAAGAAATCAGATTGAACAGGACAACTGAGTTTCTCTAAGCTCTGTGTTTTTATGATGTGCTTTTCTCTTCTTCATCTGAGAATGTTTAATCAGCTAATTTCTATGTTTACTGATTAGCCCTCTCTGTGCCCGGCTCACTGAATAATCCAGTCACCGTCGACACTTTGATAATGACAAATCATGACACATATTCTACCTACCTTCTCCTGCTCTAGAATGTCCTATTCACCAAAGTCTTTTTAACAAAAAATTTCCTTATTTATCAAGGTATATCATGATAGAAAATCACATGACAGAAACTTTGTTCCCTGTTTACCCACACTCTAAAATGTTAATCAGCTATGTTTCGCATCTTTCTCACCTCTTAAACAGAATGCTATTTGATATTTTTGATGTTGAAGTTACCCACTTGTGAATATCAAGAACTGTGTAATATTCTCACATGTGGTAAGTGAGGTTCTTGACTCCTTTCCATATGGCTAAGATTGCAAAAATTTAATTTATGGATGAATGCTAAATTTTTATTTAGGTGAATGCCTACAAAACTATATACAAGGTTTTTATCAGGGGAATTAAAGATGATATGAAAAGTCATATCCATTAATTCATGTATTTAATAGATATTGAATACTTACGATGCTTCAGAGACTGTATATCTGAGTATATAATGATAAATGCAAGTACCAATTATGAAGACTGAGGCTTGATTTACATTCCTATCCTTGTTTTTACAGTTAGATTTAGTTTTCCATAATGGGTCAACTATACTATATTTAATATATGATAGTAAAATTGAATTTTTAGTCAAGAAGTCTTTACCACTCTCCTAATTCCAAGCATAAATTATCAAAGTGCTTGAAGTCAGGACTGGGATAGTTTTGAAAAATGAATTCAAATAGTGAATGAATAAAAGCTTTTTCCAATTTGGTAGAAAATAGATAAAGATATAAACAAGAAGGATTCAACTGCAGGAGAGGTGCAGCCCCACTTTCATTTTGACAGGTTACCCAAACTTTTTGTCTTGAGAAGAGTCTAGATAGTGTGTTTGAGTCCTATCACTGCCAGAATAATATTAACCCATGAAAGTGGGTTTTACGCCTACAGTAAGGAGTAGCACTGGGGAGAAACTTCCTTCAGCAAACCCCTTTCTACAGGTGCGATCTGTTTTATGGTGATTACTTGGCACTGCGCATTTTTCATCGTCAAGCCCTGAAAACCATCGTGACAGAGCATTTCTGTAAGTAGTTTCAGAGGATTATTTATGGCTCTGCAAGGATGCCAGATTGCCTCATTCTGAGACAATTAAAACAGAAATTTAGACAGCCGTTATTTGCATCGTTAGGAGAAAAACCCATTAATACAAGGCCAGGGGATCATTGGGGCCCGGAGAAGCTACCTTGAATAATAATCCTGGACCCTGGTAAACTCTAGCAAACAGAGCAGGCAATGCCTGTTAGAGCAGTCTGCATGTAGATAGGCGCAGAAACAGAAGCTGAGTCTTTTAGGGTGATAACTAATATATTTTTTATGAGGCATACTGAAATGAAACTCCAGAGAGAGTGACAGAAAAGACTGATCAGAGAGAATAAAATTGGTGACAAGAAGATTGGAAAGTAGAACTCAATGTAGAACAAATAAATCATTGGAAAACCTATGCACAGAGGTACAAGAAAGCAGACTAAATGCCAGAAATCCACATTTTGCTAGAGGTCAGCTTAATGAATTATAAATGTGACTATTTAAATTATTTAATATTTTACCATGTATGGGAGAAGGCCAGCTGTTGACTAGAAAGAAATGTCATCTCTCTGTCAGGAGGTTCAATGTGACATTAGGAAATAATTGTGCACAAATTTAGAATAAAGAAGACAGGAAGAATTCCTTCAGACAGCATTTCATCTTTTTTAAATTAACAGTTCATGGTCTCTGTGTTAGCAATTAACATACAAATTGACTCACTCCCACAGTTGATATTGACATCGATATTCCCACTTGTTGAAATAGAGACTTAACTCATGTCAGATGAAATAAGGCCAATGTATTTTGAGAATTGAGGGCAAGGTATTCTAGTAGGGATAGATGTGGTTAGAGAGAGAGGTGAAATGAAGAGTTTCTTTCCTTCTTTTTAAAAATATCTCCTATTTTTGGCTTAGCTACCTCTTCTCATATAACATTCCACAAATAAGCCATTCCAAAATCCTCTGTGTTCAAGTACTATCCACTAAGTTCAATCCACTACGTTTCTAGTGCTATGCCAGGTACAAGAAACCCAAAAATATTAAATATAAACTTGATTTAAGTTGTAACTGACTTAAATAGAACTTGTAAATATCTTTTATGGTGTTTTCATGGAACTTTAAGATTCCAATAACAAATATATCAATAGAGACAGAACATGTATACATAAATATATGTATATACTTATATTTATATTAATAAAATATTTATATTTATATTAATAAAATATAAATATACAAATATGTACATATAAATATACATATTTATTTCTGTATTTTGAAACAATGCAATATAAGCTGTGTATATACATATGTATGCATATAAATTTATACATAAGTGAATGTATATATATGTGTATATAAATGCACACACATATTTATGTATGATATGAAGCTGAGTTAGAAAACTAGTGAACTTATTGCTTAATTTCTATATTTCAACTCATTAAAATTGAGTTTTTGTATACTTCATACTGCTCCTGGGAAATTCTGGAGATCAATAATGTAAAATTTTATATGTATAACTTTATTCACAGAATCTATAAGTCAAAAGTATCCCACTATAATTATGGAATGATTAGTTATTCTACAAATATTTTTTTATTAATTTTACTTTACATGTTTGAAGTTATGTTGGTAGATATATAAAGATTATGATGCTATTATACATTTGGAGACTGAGTGGATGCTCTTTAGACCTGTTAGCTCTTACCGGGAACTGAGATTGACTACATATCTCAGTGCCCCTTGCAGTTTATTTGCATCTCTATATTGCCTCTGGCCAAAAGAACAGACACTGAAGTGACGTTTACTCTCCTAGATCTGAACTCGCAAAAAAGCCGACATGCTCATTTTGCTCTTTCTATTACTCATAAGAATGTAGAGAAGCAAAAAAAAATCTGGAAGGAGGTTCTAGAAGACAGAAGGAGCAAATATGTAAGGAGTGGGGACACCTGAATTACCATGTGAGAGCTTACCATTAAATATCAGTTGGCCTGGGACACTTGAATAAAATAAATATTTGCTGCATTATACCTACCCTCACAAATACAATTTTCTCATATCTTGATTGATATAAATTGTTCTCCTTTCTAATGGTTTGTACTAATAATTATGGTATAGTTGATATTAATATTTTAATACTTAATTTCTCTTTGTTAACATTTTCTAGTATTTATATATGTCCATGTCATTATTGATAGTTTTCTTTTTTTAATTCTACTTCTTATAAATAGATTTTACACAATCTATGAGGCTCTGTCATTTACATGTGAATTCAGACCTGTTTTAGTTAATAAAATATTTGTAATTATTTCTGCTCTATATTATTTTTCAAATTGTCATGTTTTCATATCACTCTCTTCTGCCTTTGTTTGGACTTTTCAATTTTTTGTTTCATTCTTCAGCCTATAATGGTTTGTAAGACAGAAGAAGATATAGATTTTAATAGTTTTAGATTTTTTGACATATATAATAAAAATAAAAAAAGAAAATCAAAATCTAAAAAAGCTAGCTTCTTTTTTCCACTGTCTTTTCTCATTCCCTAATTCATCATCTTCTATTTAACAAATAATTCTGGGATTAAGTTACGGACTTTTATACATACATTTTTAAAAGATTACACATTCATATTTAATGTAAGTTTTACTGATATCTTTGTTCTGAATTCTTTCACTTTTGATATATTATCTTATAATTCTTACAGAGTGGGTACTTTTCTGATAAAATATGAATTCCTACATGTCCTTTCACTTAAATAGTAATTTAATTTGCATAGGATTTTACGCTCAAGATCAAGTGTGTTTAGCATTCTGAAGATACATTTCTACAACCATGCTGCAGCAAATACTGCTAATAAGAAGTCTGTTTTACGTGTCATTTAATTCCCATAAAACTTATTTCTTTTTTAATTTTGGGGGTTCAGAAATATTACCATAATTTGTCTAAGAGTGTGTGTATGTATGTGTATGTGTGTGCATCTGTGTGTTTAAAATTTCTGCCACTCGATACCTGGTAGCCTTTTCAATTTAGTAATCCCATTATTCTGCAGCTCAAGGTAATTTTATTCCATTTTTAAAAGATCATTTGGTCCTTTATTTTACTCTTCACATTTTCATAACATATTTTAAAATATGTCTGAGGACTTCTGAATATCTCCTTCATGCTTTACCTGTTTTCTTTTTGGATTATCTTCTGGAGCAGTCCTCTATTCAACAATTTAGCTCACTACTGTAGTTGATTTTTATATTAATCATAGATCATGAGAATTTTGTTTTTTTCTGAATAAATTTCAAGTCACTGCAGCTTATATATGATAATAATCGCAATTTAAAGTATGACATTGCTCTGGTAAGTCTATTTCTCACGTTAGTTCTTTTTATTGAATTTGTGCCTCTCTTTTATATTGCTGGTTTTCCTCAAATAGTTTAGGATTCTTGGTTGAGTGATCAGGTAGTATTTGCAATTCCTGTATATACTACCTTGAAATGCTTGCTTTTGGCTTCCATAAAGAAGTGGTGACAAAATAAAACTTCTCCATATCAGAGTTACTATGTGAATGAAAGGAAAGTAGATGTTTTAAAATGCTTGGTAAATTAAAACAAATATGAGGCATAATTAAATAAGAAAATTACTTAGCCACTACCCTATGTGAAGAATAAATAAGGCTTGTATTTCTTGAAGGAAAGGTCTCAGACACACTATAACTGCTTCCTTAGAAGTGGTATCATTGGCTGCCCTTCCTTTGTTAAGAAGAAAAACATCCATTACCCTCAGTTTTTATATTACCATGTGCTAAGAACCACGTATTAAATTACTTTCCTATGTTCCTTTCAATTCCATTCCTCATACGTGAGATAACTCTTTGAATGCTCAATTTATTAAAATGTCTATATTTCTTAAGTTGTGATGTAAAACTCAGTAATATTAATAAAAACAGTATTACTAAGTCATGATCTTGACTCATATTCATATGAAATCTATGTAATCTAAAATAAGAAATCTGGCCATTTTATTTTTTTTTTCTATGTTTTTATCAAAAAGCCCATTCTCTTTAAAAATGGATTTTCGTCTTTCATTTATTGCACCAATAAACATCACATATTTCTAATAATTTTATTGGAATAAATATAAAGCATGAAATATGAGGACAAAAACCACTTTTATGACCTCAAAGTCAGTGTTCATGAACTATTTTACACAAAGAATAGACACACAGTTACACACAAAGGTCTCTTTAGCCTTGCCTTGAACAATTGCTGTAAGAGCTGTCATAGTTTACTAGTTTCAGTTTACTTATAGACACCACAGCAAGAACATCCATGAATATCATGTCTTTACATTGAATAATCAAAAAACAAAATTTAGAATACATATACAATCTAAAATGGAAAGTATACAACCAGATCGACTGTTAATATTTTAAGTTGTAAGTATCTTTTTATTTCTAGCAACATGTTTATTAAACAAAGTAATGCAAAATAGGTGTTTGGTACTGGGGACACAAGATTGAAAAGGCAGAGTCTCTTTCCTTAAGATGCTAACTATATAAAAATGCTATAATTAATACAAAGATACCATTACAAGATTTAGGAGGAGTAATGATCAAAATTGGCAGGTCAGGGAGGGCTTCTTAGAGGAAGGGAAACTTGAATGGATTCTTAAAAATAAAGTACAAGCTTTATATAAGATGAGAGGGGCTAGGAGAAGTTTTTTTTTTTTTTAATCCCTAAGGGGTCGACTTAACCCACATTCCACAATTCTCCTTATCTCTTATTCACTCTTCAATTTCTAAGCTCGATTCATTTATAAACACTTGTCTCCCTTTTTGATGGCAACCACCAAACAAAACAATTTGTTGAAGTCTCTTTGGCTTCTAAAAAAAGCAAATTTTAGTACTTGGGAGTAGTAGTATGAATTTATTAATATATAAATTTACATGTTTTATCTCCAACCGCAAGGTTGGGAATGTTTTATCAAGGGCACTACTGATTGTCCTGATCTCTCTTTAGCATCAACCAGAAGAACAAAGACTGGAAATAGAATGGCACAACAGGAGCACGAAGAGCCAGGGACCTAAATCCCAGTGGGCAATTACAGGCCCAGGCAGGCAAGATCCAGAAGCAAAGGAAAAAATAACAGAGCAAACACTGATCAGCTCTCATCACAGAGAAAAGGAACTTTCCATCAGACTTGTTTTATAGTCATGCTGTGTTCAGGTGGCAGGGCCTATGTGCTTGTGCCTAAAGGAAACACATACTGTTGATGAAACGTGCAATAGAAAGGGAGCAGGTATTTGAATCAGGGTTCTAATTCCAATTTTACCACTTATTAACTGTGTAAACTTAGAAAAAACTATTGATCAAAACCTATGTACTTTTTCTCAAATAGGAAAAATATAACTATAATCCTGGAAGATTGTTATGATAATTAAATGGAATATAGAAGGTAAAATACTTAATCAGGTTTTAATAAATTCTTTCTTTTCTTCTCTTCTGATTAATATACAGAGTAAGGACTGGTGTTTTTCAGAAGCCTCCTATAGTCACTAAGTGCTGATTTATTGATGTGTTTATCAACATTAAAAATGTGTTAGAGGAGATCCAACAGGCACATCGAATCTAATTGCAAAGAAATAGTACTCAGGCTGGATTGTTACATTTTCCAGTAATGTAATTCCTTTTTATTTGAACCCCAACTTTTGTAGATTTCACACATGTGATTAAGGGATAGGAAAGTGCTGGAGAGATAAGAATCGTCGCTCAGCACTAGCGAAAAATGCCTGTCTCGCCTTCCCCACAACTCCCTTGTACAACTCATAATGTCTCTGTGGTTTCTGACTCCTTTCATTTAATAAATTTCGACACCTCATCCTCTCCTGTTGCAGGCAGGATTTTTGTTTAAATATCATCTTAAGTAAATTAGTGTGTATAGGCATGATTTGTATAATTACAGCAGTTAGTAATTAGTATAAATAGAGATCATGTCACAACTAGCAAACACAATTAAATCACAAGATGTCTAGAAAAACCCACATTTTTTTTGCAGGAAAAAATACATTTGATGGATTCTAAAATTGTATTTCAGAATAAACTTTACTTCAAAACGTGTTGTGCTTCAAATCTAGGTAAAAATCATTATTGCAAAAAAATGTTTCTTAGGAATATTTTTCTTTGTGTATTGTAAGTAATTTTGAAAATCAGAGAAAATAAAATATTAAAAACATAAACTTTTTCTCATGTTTTTCTTCTGTTTTTGTGTGGTTTATTTCCAAAGTAAAAATTCAGGTATGGGGAATAATTAGACTGGTTACACGTAAACTGTGTCTCATATTGTTTCTTTGAAGGAAGTTTTGTTTTGTTTTTAGCATTAAATGGTTTCACCCTTCTAAGTGTCCTTGTAGAAATTGCTTTTTTTGTGCATTTATCACTTACTGTCTTCTATTGTTATTTTTTAAAAATATATGAATGGCAAATTTCTCTACCTAAAATACAAGCTTTTTTGCCTTCTATTTTTTACATTCCTCATGTTCATAGTCCTAAGTATGATGATGTCCAATAATTTGCAGTCATTATTAATGTTATTTAAAAGGTGAGTGAAAATTTAAAGTAGTAACATTTATTAAATAAGTTTAGTTTGTCTCACTAGATAAAACTAATATAATCAAAGGATAAAAAGTATTTGCTCTGTATTTTAGAATTTAGAAAATATTTTCTTCCACACTGGTTCTTTGGGTCGTTGGGAAATGATTTATACTGATAAGGGTAAAAACTCAGAGGTTAGAGAATTACATAAAGTCATATGACATCCTTTGAAATGTGGGTGATAGAACTACAAATTGAGCCCTGAAACTTCAGCTTTTAAATACCTAAATATCTGAATCCATTTAATTGCAGGTTAACTATATGTTCTGAAAAGATACAAAATTGCATATTTTCTTTTGAAAAGTAAGCTTAATCATACTTATGAATAACAGATACATAGTTGAAATACCACTTACTGAAGAAAAAATATATAGAGTTGATTCTTGTTATTCATGCCAGTCATGTTTTATAACATTGCAAACAGTGGATTAGCCAATACTGGATCATTGCTCTCAGTGAAATGCAGAGTTAGATTCCTGCAAGCCTTAGCCACAACATTTTCATTACACAATCAATAAGTAGCCTTGTTTTATAAGTGTTTTTGTTTAAAGACATCTTCTTTAATGTATACTCTTGATTCATTAACACTGAACTCAAGGCCAACAGCAATAAAACTCATATCTGAATGAAGCTTATCTAACATACATGCTTTCTGTGAAAGACACACCACAGTCTTCTAATAGTTAGGAATACCACACAGCACTTCAGCACTGTGCTGGAGATCATTTTCAAAACAAAATCATTGAACAAAAGCACAAAAATGTGGAAAAAAAATGGCATTAAATAGACCATAAAAAGGACACTTGTCTATAGCATGAAAGCTGAAACAAGAAGGCAGTTTCCTTGTTCAGCTTTGGTTGGGAAAGTGTGTGTTGGGAGACTCACATTTCTCACCTCTCTGTACATGTGCACGTCTTCAAATTGCTGTGAATGCACTGCATTTATTATATAATTTATTATAAATAAATTTTATTCAGTAGGTAAACTGACAAACCGAATCTGTGAAAAATGATCAACTCTACTAAGTTCCCAAACAAGAAATATTATGCTAATAGCCATTAAAGATATGAAGATGAATAAAATATTATTGTTGATTTTGAGAAGTTCAAAGTTTATATGGAGAGATGGAATATTAATAGACAATGGACAGTTCAATGTAATTGTGTTCTTATTGATAAAGAATCGCAAAGGAAGAAACAGCTCAATCTTCAGTTTGCGTGTCTTTCATTCTTTTTCTTCTGTATTATGCATTTGAGATAGGATGGTCAATTCCTAACACAATTCTTATCACTTTAAATTTATAAGCCAGTTCTTCCTTGTTGGTATGAATGAAGTCCAGAGAAGCACCTGCTTATTGTTGCTCTATCTTTCTAGTGCTCAGCAAAGCAAATTAAGGCTCCATGGAAATCTGAATTTAGAAAAGTAAAATATTCCTTCATCCCTGTAATTCTGTACATTCCATCACTACTATATTTTTTCACTGAAACTAGTACTATAAACTCTATGAGAATAAGAAGTCATCAATACCGTCTTTATCCACGGAAGAAAGTAGAACATTACTACAATATTATCATTTCTCTTTTCTTCTTTGAAAGAGAAAGTTTGTCTTGAAAGGGAAGACTTGGAGTCACATCCAAATATTTTCTATAGTATTTCCTTAAAGTCTAAAATTTCTTATCTACTTCAACTTCCCACTTGATTATGTTTCTTTGAGTACCGTAGTATTTAAACAAAACTGTATTTTTATGTACAAAATGAGATCTAATCCTGTAAGTATCAATTCATTTCATACTTGCATATTTGAAAATCTGAAATCCTAATTGTGTTTTCCAATTCTTTTACTTGGTGCTGCATGCTGAAAAATAAAGTACAATTATTTGCTATGCTACTTTTTTCCTATAACACACCGCTGTTCCTCTAGGATCTGTTTTGGGGGTTCTTTTTTTTTTTCCAGTTTTCTCTAAGGATTGTTTCTTCTTCCAACTCACCCTTCTTTTTTTGAACCCCACTCCTAGCAAAACAATACCAACCAACCACAATCTTTATTTAAACTATTTAAACTCCATTATTCATGTAAATAAAGCTCCTTCCTAATTACCGTCAGCCAAACTCTGTCTTTGTTAGAAATCTCTCATTGATTTAATCTTGCCATTAACTGCTGTCCTTTAGATGGCAGAGCATGGTTTAAACTCAGTTGAATGTAATAGGAGTTAACTTTTAAGTCCCTAGACGCTGGTTTGTTGTTTAACTATCACAGTGAAACATGGATGCCTTTTTACCTGTCCCGATTTTAAGTTGGCCCTCATATTATTATTGATTATATTTCTTTTTCTTGAAAAATATACATACTTTTTCATATTTTCCTTGAAATCAGCTCTACATTTCCAGTGCTCTAATATTAATACAAAACCATTCTGAGTTTGGATATCCTGGATTTGAAATTAATATCAGCTATTATTTGGAAAAGTATTTATTTAGGTGAACTTGAAATGTATATTTATTTTCCCTTCTAGAACATTGAACCTCCAAAAACACCTGCTGTCTACTCCTAAGATTGTAAAGCTAAAGCACTTGGAATGTTACCGTCCTCACCCTCTTAACAGCTTTGTTATTTGATCTCAATTATTTGTCAAAATGAGGTTGTTTTTGGTCAGAACTGAAGGACTTTTAATCTATATTTGCATAAATTTTCAATTCAGTTTGATCTCTTAGGATCACCTCTGTGGCATAGAAAGAGATTATCCACTTTGGTGAAGTTTATACTATAAAACCTCACCTATTATTTACCAGTAGTCTCTCATTTAGAAAATTGCAAATTGTTCTGGGATGTGTGGGCAATAAAAATGTATTAATATTTTATAGTTTTATGTCATTAGAGGGAATAGAGGCTTTTGGAATATCATCTTGTTAATCAGTTGATCTTTCCCCTCAATAATTAGATCTTTCAATTTACTTCTAAAATTACTGGAAATGATATTTTCAGGTAGCATAAAGTAAAATGCATTTGGTTAAAAAAATGACGTTTGAAAATAATAGCTTTTTTTTCTTACATTGAATTCAATTTTCTCACCATTTTTGGTGGCTAATTCATTACTACTATTATTTAAAAATTTGAGCTTTTAATTTTTAATGTTTTAGAAGTGAGATAATTAGAAAATACATGATAATGACTAATTAGAATATGAACAGCACTATGCCTGAAGCATAAATAATGAGTGGGAAATGTGTTGAATTTTTGTAATGTTTGGAATTATATTGGTATTTAAGAAATGCAATATCATTTTAAATAGCAATTTTGCTCATACAAAGACATTTCAAAACATTATTGCAGCTTAAGACCTTGAAATTTGTTCAAATATGTTAAAAATCTCACTATGTCCTTTTAATTTCGATATCTATAAATGATGAATTTGAAGCTGAGATTTCTGTCTATTTATAAAAAGGAACATTTGTGGTTACTTTAAAATATGTATCACATCTCATTTTTGAAATATATTAGCAGGCTGTTTCATTATAGGCCAGTTTGTTGGCAATTGTGGGGCTACTGAATGAGTATTCTGAAATATTTAACTAAATTAAAGTTCTGACTTTTTACTTGTCTTCTCACCAAATGACTATGGGCTAAGATTGTATTTATAGCAGCCACGTTATGTATTCATGTAGAGAAATATTTTGGTAAAATTTAATACTAAGGAATGTAGAAATATTTTCAAATTTAGAATTATTGGTCATAAATGAGGATGGTTTGAGAATTGCAGGAGGGTTGTGACAATTGTTTGCCACTAATTATGTCTTAAAATTTTAAATTTAGCAGATTTCTGTTAGTCCAGGTGACCAAGGGCAAACTCATTGGAAAAATTAACTCTATAAAATCTTCAAGCACCTCAGTAATGTCCAATTTAGGATTGTTCAACTTTCTAACTTTCTTGTATGATATCTTCATCTTTCTAATTTCAATCAAACTCATAATATACAATTGGAATGATCTGTCCCAGAAAAAACAAAAAGCAAGATTCCAAACTCTGGATAATTTGATGTGCATAGAAAAAAATGGACAATTTACAAAATTTTTTTCTAATACATTGCAATAATCATGAGAGTGTTCACTAAAACCTGTATAAACAAATAAATGTCCAATGTTTACAAATACAATTGCAAATAAGCTTTAATTATACAGTATGAAGTGGCTTTAGTTTGTCAAAATATGAATCTTAAAATAAAGACAGGTATTTTCTGAATTGCCCATATAACATCAGGTTTTATACACCATTTCACTTTGAAAATTGGCCAGATCCCCTAAGTTGTATGAACATGAAGAACTTGAGTCAACCTAAAAGCAATGAAACACAGAATATGCACTATACAGCAAACTGAGAAAGAGGTGTCGGCATGACCAACTTCTATTTCTTACCAACTGTTAGTTGACAGTTGAAAGAAAAGAAAATGGATGCCAAATCAAAGAGCTTATCTATGGCATAATCACGGTCAACAGCTATAACTTTTCATTGGAAGTTACTATATTTTCTTTTAAATGTAAGCATTTGAATTTCTATTAATATATGCATTTCCCTCTGTATTATCAGAAATTTAAGGTAAGCATATTTAGCGTGAAATTTTGAAAGCATGGAATGCCAGCGATAACCTATATGTAACACCTTGTCTATCCAGCCTCACTATTGCAGGAACAGAGGAAATCAGGTTGACAACCTGAGCAGAAAGGCCTATCACACATCCTAACATCAAGCCCTGGAAATGAGAACTCTGAAAAGCAGCAATACATCAGAGCAGTCCTGGAAAACAAGGATGGATCGACAGAGCAAATATAAAACAAACAACAGAGAGCCTGAATAAAATTAGTGATTTTATGAAAAAATAAAAAATAACTGCATTGATTCAAGAATCAAGAGAAAATCTGGTTATCATAATAACCATAGAAAAACATTGCAAATGTAGTGCAAGTTTTGTACCTAAATATATATTAATCCCCAAAGATTAAATGGCTGAGTTTTAAAAATGTTGAAGATGTAGATAATTCTTGTGTTATGTTATGAGTCAAAACCAAATCACTCTCTCTGTATATACGTTCTTTATCAATGAATAAGAATGCCTACTCACCAATACCTGGTGTTATCAAATTTTTGTAAAAAAAATGAAAATGTTATATCCTATTATTTCAATTTATATTTCCCCAATTACCAGTCAGATTGAGCATCTGTTCGTATGTTTATTAGTCATTACTTTTGTAAACATATTTTGTAACAAATATGTAAACATATTTGTAAACATAAAACATAAATTTTAGATACTACATTGTATACAATATAGTTCATGAATACATACACAGTATTTATTGAGTAGGAACAAAAACATATATAGCAATAATATTCACCAAATTTTGCATGCTTATTATCTCCAAAAAGGCTCAAGCTAGAGTGAACTTTAACTATAACCAAGTAAAATGGACTTTTGTTCACAAGTGTTCACTCTCTTCTCTTCCTGAAATCCACGAAAAGAATAAATTCATCACCCTATTTGGTAAGGGCTGGGCCAGGTGATTTGATATAAGCAGTAGAATGTTTGTCCATGGAAGTGAAAATATTCCAATCCTTAAGAGAAATTTAGTGTTTCCATTCCCTTCTCCAGGAGCTTTAATTTCCTATACGGGAAGTATTAATAGATATTCCAAGTAACAATTGCCATTCAACCAAAGTCCAAAATTGGTACAGGTGGAATAGACCACAACTCAATTGCAGTCTTTGGCAGACATGACCCAGCTATCCCTTGGACACGTGAGCAAGAAGTCCATATTACATAAAATACTCCTACAAATCAATAGAAAGAATGACAGGATAACAACAGGTATATCAGAGAAGACAAAATATAAATAAATACCATAAAAAAGATGTTCAACTTTGTTAGGACAATGCAGAAAAGAATCAGGCAAATTATAATTAAAATGTAGAATGAAGCATTATTTTTCTCCCACAAGATTGGAAAAATTGATAGTGTGATCACATACAGTGTTAGTGAGGAATTAAGTATCATATACCTTTGCTGGAAATATTAATTATCATAACCTTTTTGGGACATGATCTGTCAATATTTTTAACTTAAAAATAAATTCAAAGTGGCTCAGAATTTCCACTTCTAAGGATCTCTCTTAGAAAAAATACTTGTGCACATACATGTACAACTCTACTGTGGCTATGTTGGTAAGAACTTAAGCATGACTTCCTGTGCTTTTGCTAAATAATATTGAGAACAGGCAAAATAACCTAGCTACTTAGTTCAGGAAAATAAGAACCAACTACAATAGCTTACTTATCAAAAATAACAATTTCTCATCAAAACTTGCATTAAGACCTTCACCTCTTCAAGCCTACAAATTCAAAGGTGTTATGTTATAAGTTCTACACAATTCCACTAGTTCCTCACTACATAAAATCTTTTAAAAATCATTCAACTGGACCCTAAAACCCTGATCTGTCTTTTCTGAGACATTTCCTAACCAACTTGATAATCTCTCTTACTATAATGAATATAAGGAACTTAACCATTATTGTAATCCCCCTTTATCCATGATTTTGCTTTCCATGGTTTCAGTTACTCATGGTCAACCATCAACATTGTCATGTTCCAAGATGACACCAAATAGATGGTCTTCTTTCTTCTGATATATCGTCAGAAGGTCAATAGCAGCCCAATGCTATGTCGCAATTCCTGTGTCTTTCACCTCGCTTCATTTCATCACAGAGGCATTGTATCATCTCGTATCTTCACAGGAAGAAGAGTGAAACAGCATATTAAGATATTTTGAGAGAGATAGACCACATTCACATAGTTTTTATTACAATATATTGTTATAATGGCTCTATTTTATTATTATTTATTGTTTTTAATCTCTTATGGTGCCTAATATATAAATTAAACTTTATCATTACTATGTATAGGAAAAAACATCAAGTGTGTATATGTGTGTGTGTGTGTGTATGATTCAGTACTACCCTGGTTTCAGGCATCCACTGGGGATCTTGGAACATATGTCCCTTGGATAAGGGAGGATTACTATACTTGATAACAGATTTTTTTCTGGTGGTCTTTTGAGAGCTGAAGGTTGACATTTGAAATAGTTCACTAGCGAAGAGCATAGTTCTGAAATCAGATTTCCTGGAGTGGAATCCTGAAATCATACCTTTCTAGCAGTGTGAACTTGAGAAAATTATTTCACCTGCCTGTGAAGCAGGGATAATAATAGAACTTATTTATAGAATTTTGTGTGTTAATAACCTCATTCTGTGTCCCCACAAATTTATTTGTTGAAACCTGTCTTAGTTCATTTGTGCTGCTATAACAGATTATCACAGATTGGGTAATTTATAAAAACTAGAAAATTTTTTTATAGTTCATAAAAAAGTTTATAAATTTATAAAAAAATTTACGGAAGCTAAGAAGTCCAGAATCAAAGTGTGAACAGCATTGGTTTCTGGTGAAGGCTGTTCTCTGCTTTCAAGATGGTGCCTTATTGCTGTATCCTCTGGAGCGGAGGGACGCCCTATTCTCTCAAGGCGGAAGAGGGAAAGAGAGAGAGCCCAGTCTCTCAAGTCTTTTTATAAGGGACCTAATCTCATCTGTGAGGGCTCTGCCCTCACGACTTAATTACCTCCCAAAGGCCCAACCTCTTAATACCATCATAATGGCCATTAAGTTTCAACACATAAATTTTGAGGAACACATTCAAACCGTAGCAAAATCCTAACCCATAAGGGAATGATATTAGGAGGTGGGGCCTTTGGGAAGTAATCAGGTTTAGATTAGGTCATAGAGTCGAGTCTACATGATGGGATTAGTGTCCTTATAAGAAAAGAAGAGACTAGAGCTCTCTCTTTCTGCCATGTGAAGATATAGCAAAAGGTAGCCAACTGCAAAGCAGGAAGAGCGCCCTCACTAGGCACTAGGTCTACCAGCACCTGATCTTGGACTTCCCAGCCCCAGAACTGTGAGAAATAAATGTTTTTTGTGTAAGCCACCCAGTTTGTGGTATTTTTGTTATAGCTTGAACTAAGATATTATGAAAAGTAAATTAGTTATTTTATTTAAACCATTTATGATAAAAATACAGATTATGATCTCAAAAAACATTAAATATAAATACTAATAAGTAAATAAATGACTTAAATCTATATCAACTGAAGAATAACTAAAGAAGCTACAATACATGTATAGCGTGTGTTAATCAAAAAGAATACAAATATATCTATTTGATGGCATTGAAAAGTAGATTGATAATTGAAGAAAAGCAAATTGCAAAATAAAACATATGATGTATTTAAGTGAAAATATAAAATAGCTATAAGTTTAATTTGAAGTCAATATATAAGAATGTTCTTTAAGAATCTCATCAAACCAAAGACTGCTCATTGCCGTGGAGAGGAATGGTATTGCAGACAGCTGAAAGTAATTGGATCCTATTCTTTTTTCCAAAAGAACATATTTTGTATTAATTGTATAATTTTTTTATAAAGTACATATCTTCACTGAGTTTTTTAAAATTGTGGTGATGAGAAACTGTACATGGGATTTTAAAAATCTATCTAAAATGACTAGATTTTCCAGCCAAAACTTTCAAATAATTTACAAACGAACATAACAAAGTACTTTCAAATATTGCTGTTTCTATAATTTTCTAATGCTTCCTTCAGGAAAAAGACTCAGCAGCTGTTTCTACTGAATCACTAAGCAACCTTAGGTTATAACGTTGAGGTGTAATTCAAGAGAAGTTTAGGTAGGCAAAATATCATTCTGCCTGGATGGTTAGAATGCATGTTGCTTCATTTAATTTTTGGCTAATTGACCTATATTGCTGTAACAAATACATTTCTAGAAATCATAGAATATTTTACATTTGATTGGAAGAAAATATTTCTCTCAATAAAGCCAAATAGGATATTTTACCTGGTCTTTGCACAAAACAAGGAGAAAGAAATTTCAATCATTAAGCTTCAAGGATTAAAACCAAATTCTCTTCTATACAACCTTTACATGTATTTTGAAAATAAAATCTTTCACCCTGTTATGGATAAGACAGCTATCCTCAAAGGCAGTTAATGGATTTCTGTGCAATTTTGTTTTTCAAAAATGACAATTCATTGCTTTAGTTTTAAATCTTCTCATTCAGAACGTTGTTTTATCTTTTACCACATGTAACGCCATTGAAATACATTTAAAAAAACAATCGTGTTGACGAAAAAGAATACTGATTAGAGAACATTAAGTTCTACATTTAATTTTGCTAAAAACTGGCTCTAATATGTGGTTCATAATTTTATTTCTATGCCCTTCAATTTCCTCATCTTGACACATACTTTAGTCCTTCTTCTCCTTTCCTTTTCAATAAAGGTATAATTTAATATATAATATACCAGGTTCTGCACCAGATTCTGGGAATGCAAAAATGTAAGATATGTTTCTCTTCTCTCAGGTTCTTAGTTTCTGAGGTAGCTATCTTAATCAATCATCATTAAATACTCCAAAAGATGATTTTCACAGCCATATTATCAAAATACTGTGGAAACCCTGAGAAGGAAAAAGTCTGGCAGTCAGGGAAAATTTCAAAGGGAATATGTAATTTACCTGGCTATAAGGGATGCGTAATGTGCCAGACATAATTATGCCAGGAAGAAAATGACACTCCAGGCATAGGAGAACACATGTACAAAAGCATGGGGTTGAGAAGGTGATGATGAGGGGTAATGTTGCCAAGCAATCAATGGGCTTGCTGCCTGATGTATGTAGAAGCCAATACCGTGGCACTGGTCTTTGAGGAAAGAAAAGCTTTATTGCAAGTCGACTGGCAAGAAGAGAGGAGAAAATGCTCGAATCTATCTCAGCTGGGGCTGGGTGGAGTCTTATAAGCAGAGGGTAATGAAGTGTGATCTAACTGGAACTTGCAATGAGGTGACACAGGGAGGCATGATCTGACTGGATCATGTGGTGTCTATTTCTTAATTCAGTCCCTGTTTCTTGGTCCAAGCACTTAAGTTCCACCTGTGGTTGCACACTTGGTACATCTGGGTGTGTTTAGGTTACATGACCTTTAACCTGGGGCATCATGGCAGCTGAAAAACAACTCACAACTTTTTTATATCAAAGTTGAGCCAGACTTGTCTGGTGGGATTAAAGTAAGATCAATATATAGACTGAAGGAAGATTGAGACAGTGACAGATGATGAGGCCGAAGAGGTAGATTAAAGCTAGACTAGAGAGGATCTTGTGCATTGGCCAAGCACCTGTAGTTTGAAGTACCTTCGGGACAACTGAGTCACCAGAAAACCCCGGGGAAATCATATGATAAATTTTCCCCCTAAGGAATATATTAAGCAATAGTATGTATGAGGGCAAATGAGACCAATTACAGACATTGCAAAGAACCTGAGAAGTATGACATGGGCCTATGGAATACAGACTTAATTACATGCCTCAAATCTGAACACAAAAGTCATACCATATCTGGATTTCAGACATTTTGGAAACTACAGAAAAGCACAAGAAAGAAAACAAATATATCCTCATTCTCACGGCACAAATATCAGTGATTAACATTTTGATATATTTATTTCAAGGTTGTTTTCTATACACACGTGCTTTTTAAAACAAGTATCATGACATCTGTGTGAAACACTGTGTACATAAACAGGGTTTTGAAACATTAAATGTTGGATAGATGTCATTTATGTGAAGTACCATCAGTTACTTCCATTATGTAGGGATTTTTAGCATTTAGAAAACATTACAGTAAATATCCTTGTGCCTACACATTTGTGCCCTTGCCTAACTACTTAGAATAAGCTACTAGGTATGGAATTTCTAAGCAAAAGATAATATACATATTGAAGGTTTTAAAAAATGTCTATTCAAAATTCCCTTTCAGCGATTTAAATTCCCACCAGCAGTCTCTTTTTCTGCAGCTTTTAAAACAATGAATATTTTTATTTTTTCCTGACAATAGGCAAATATAATATCTCACCATTTAATTTGCATTCCTTTGATTACTTGTGAGGTTGAGCTCTTTCATGTTTATTGCAACTTGCCTGTTTGTCAATTTTTCTGTTGGAATGTTTCTAGTTTTATGTTTGATTTAAAAAGGCTCCAGGACCTTCCTGTTTGGGAAGAGTACAAGATAACAACTAGAATTAGTTATTCAACCATAGAGAAGCTGTAGAGGCAGCTCAAAAATTCTAAATGTGTGAAAAACAGGAACACAGCAAGGCTTCGGGTAAAAAGAGAAATGTGTGCAAATATTTGATGGAAAAGTCACAGCTATGCAAACTTACCAAAGGCATGCCATAATGAAGTTAAGGCGTGAACAACTGGCTATATTCAGGTTTTCAGATGAAGGAGGCAATGGAAGTGAGAGACTGTATCCATGTGAATGCAAAGAAACCCCTCGGGTGTGGAGAAGAAGAGTACACTCTGATGTGGACAGCTGCTAGTTACCAAGGCCAATTTTCTATACTTCACTTTTCCCTCAAAATGCTTATAAGAGTAAACAACAAAATGCCAAATTGCAATAACTTTGGAAACTGTAATAGTTATCTACAACCTACTAAACTCCAAGAGAGACAAAAGAAAGCTAGTCAAGGGAAAACTATAAAAGATTAACTCATATCTACCCTGAATATTAGTACCTTAAAATTCAGTCACCTTGTTCCATAGAAAGGAGCAGCCTCTACTGAAGTATTACAAGAATGGAAAAACAAACACCGCATGTACTCACCATCAATTTGGTATTAACTGATCAACACATATGGCACATATGGTAGTAACATTCATCGGGTGTGGGGCAGGTGGCGGGGAGGAGGGGATGGGTATATTCACACCTAATGGGTGCAGCGCGCACCATCTGGGGGATGGACATGCTTGAAACTCTGACTCGGGTGGGGCAAAGGCAGTATTTGTAACCTAAACATTTGTACCCCTGTAATATGCTGAAATAAAAAAAATATGTACCAAAAATTTGCATGAATGATTTTCTGGCATTGTTAAGAAAATACAAAAAAAGTGTACTGATTTGAGTAACTCTCATCACAATCAAGATTTGGAAAATTTCTGTCACTCTCAAAGCTTCTTCATTCCTTTTATTTTTTGGTATCACTATGGGTTAAGTTACCTTTAAAAAAAATATCATATAAATGTAATCATAAAGGATGTATTCCTTTGTATCTGGATACTTTTGTTCAATACAATGTTTTTGAGACTCATCCATGTTGCTGCATACATCAGTAGTATGCAGAAGTGGTATTCGTTTTTATTGCCATGTGCTATTCCAATGGTATATACCATATGCCACAAATTATTTATCTATTAATCTATTGATGGGTATTTGGGCTGTTTGCAGCTTGGGAATATGAAAAATAAGGTTGTTATGTACATCCCTACACAAATCTTTGTGTTGATAAATGTTTTTATTTGTCTCGGGTATTTACCTAAGAGTGAAATAGCTGGATCTTATGTTAATAGGTTTAACATTTTTTTTTTTAAATCAGTTTTCCAGAGTGACTGTACCATTTTACTTTCCCATCAGAAATGTAGGAGAGATTCAGTTCCTCCACATCCCAACCGACACACGGTATGGCTAGTCCTTTTAATTATAGCCATTCCAATTGTTGTGTAGTGGTATCTCATTGTGTTTTTAATTTGCATATCCTTGAGGATTACTGGTATTGAATATCTTTGCATGTGTGAATGGGTCATTTCTATATCTCCTTTGTTAAATGTTTTCTAAATATTTGCTTCTCTATTGCTTTTGTTTATTTTGTTTTCTTATTCTTTATAGGCTCCAGAAACAAGTCTTTTATCAGATATGCATATTGCAAATAGTTTCTCCCAGTCTGTGGCTTGTTTTTTTCATTTTTGTAATGGTGTCTCTAAAATAGGAGAATTTAGTTTTGATAGCATTCATTTTATCAATCTTTTTCTTTTATATTTTGTGACCAATCTAAGAAAGCTTTGCTTACAATAAAAAAATTTTTTCACCTAAGTAGGAACTTTATAGTTTTAGATTTTTACATGTAGATCTGTAATCAATTTTGAGTTAATTTTGGCATATTATGCTAGGGTAATATCAATGCTTGTTTGTATTTATTTATATATGACCACAGAATAAAAATAATAATTGAGAATCTAGAATAAGACAGCTTACTTCAGCCAAAAAATAATTGGAACCTGTGAGTTTATTAGTTAGAATATACCAATATCCAAATAGCCTTATGAAATTTTAGAAATGCATGAATTAAGAGAAAGCCAAGGAGAAAATAAAGTTTACAAACAAAGGAATAATATCAGGTTGATCTCAGACCCCTTCTACTTCACTAAATCCTGAAGACATTGGAATTGTGAACTAAAATAAAATTTTAAGGCTTACTCTCCCCCTCCACCAGCTGACTAAATGGACCCCCTCGTGGCCAAAGGAATACCCTAAAACTAAATTGCCTGCCAGGAGGAAAGAGGTCAGACATGCCTTATCATGCCCTCCTCCATTCTTGGGGACATTCTTTGTAACCCACTAGCAGGCCTAAGTGTATGCAAGACAAACCTGCAGGTCCTCAATTTACACAACAAATCTGTGTCCAGTGGCTTATCTCTGATAAAGAGCTCCTTATGTTGAAACATTCCAAGCCTCTAGACAAAGCTTCATGTCTTTAACCAATTATAGGCCAAAGAATCTTTTAACTCACCTATAACCTGTAAGCCCCCACTTCGAGATGGCCCACCTTTTCAGGCCAAACAAATGTATGCCTCCCACGTATTGATTTATGACTTCATCTGTAACCCCTGTCTCCCTGAAATGTATAAAACCAAACTGTAACCCAACCTCTGTGAGTCCACTGCCCTCTTGGGCGTGGCTCCAGGTCATGGTCCTCAAATTTGGCTCAGAGTAAATCTCTTAAAAATTACTTTACAGAGTTTGGTCTTTTTTCCGTTGACAGAATATAAAAAGAATTTTGAGGGAAAAATATTGCCACCAAGAACTCTGTAACTGCTATGTTTGAGGGAAAAAGAAAAAATAATTCTCAGATACATATGGCTCAACAACATAATTTTCATGCTCTTACAAGGTGGGAAAAATCCTCTCAGACATATTCCAGCTATTTAAAAGCTGTATCAAAATAAAGAAGTTAAGAATTTGGCAGTAAACAATACGAAAAATTTGAGTGTCAATATGAAATTAGTTAAGCATAGAGTTAAGATAATTAATGCTTAAACGAACTGAACACAAATGCCACAATAATATTTGAAAAAAGAGATACATAATATAAAAATAAAGTAAATATGAAGCTAAAACCATAAAATCAATACAGAAAAATAATTATGAATGGAAAAGGAAAATAATTATTTTAATAATAAATGTGTGTTAAATTTTTCATCTTCTTTGGAAAGAATTAATATATAACATATCAATTTAACTGTGATAATAAGAGAAATGTAGATTTGAGATTTTTTAAGAAATGATAACAATTACTAATATAATTGCGAAGAGTTTATGTAGCTATCAAACATCTAAAGAAAGAGAACAAAGGAAGTAGACTATATAAATTTGATAATTAATGTAAATATGCTAAATTCCCATAATAAATTTTTAAAGCCCTCATTTTTGTGAACAAATAAAATTCAAACACATTCTGGATGCAGGTTCCTTGGATTTGGGTGGTTTTTTTACACTTACCAAAAGTTTAAGAATTTTTTGCTATAGACACAAAGTAAAGAATTTAGCAGGAAACTCATAACTCAGCATTCAAACATCTTTTGTCATCTATTAGCTGTTTACAATAGGCAAGTTAATAAACTTTTCTGTGTTGTGGTTTCTTCAACTGTAAAATGAAAACAATAATAGTACCTATCTCACATGATTGTTCTAAGGATTATCTGAATTAAAAGATGCAAAGTACTGAGGACATCGCTTGTTTATAGTAAGTGCTACAATAATGTTGCTGCATAAAGAAATCAAACCTATGCTTGACCAGGGGCTGGCTGGGTGTTCAGGTTTTGATGTTGGGTGCAGATGTTCATTCCTGGGGGTTGCAGCTCCAGATGCCCACTTGGGAGGCATGTAAGGCCCTGATAAGATTTTCCCGTTTATTGAACATGCACCTAAATTAATGCAGAATTTGAGAGGCCAGGAAAATTTGAAGTTGAAAGGCTTTGACATCATTAAATCCCAATTATACCTGTACAATTGGTCTGTTCCACTGAGGGACTTTTGGAGTAGAAGAGGTCAGTTGTCAAGGACAAAAATAGCTGTTCAACTGACTGATGAGAAATTTCAAATGTTTCCAAAGGAAAACATAGAATGACTATTTATAATGTTTGAACAAGCAAATAATTATCCTCTCTAAGAAAATAGAAATATATGCTGAATAATATTTTGGATGCAAAAATGCTCTATTTGCCAGTGTGATTGACATCTTCAATCTTAATGGGTGGATGAGAAAAGAAAGGAAAGGTACAAGGAAGTGAGGTTCAGGAGGTCATTTAGCTTCCACTCAGATTATGGATTGAGAGCTCCCTTTCAGGGAAATGCTGCAGTCCCCAACCCCTGAGCTGTGGACCGCTACCAGTCCCTGGCCTGTTACAAACCAGGCAGCTGAGCTGCGCCTACCTCCCCCCAGCCGTGGAAATAATTGTCTTCTATGCAACTTGGGAACTGGCTGCACAGCAGGAGGTGAGCATGGGGGCCAGGGAGTGAAGCTTCATCTGTATTTAGAGCTGCTCCCCTTTGCTTGCATCACCACCTGAGTGCCGCCTCCTCCCACCCCCGGTCCATGGAAAAATTGTCTTCCATGAAACCAGTTCCTGGTGCCAAAAAGATTGGGAACCTCTGTGGGAAATGCATTCCACTCTTGGAAACAGAATAGTGCTAAGATGAAAGTGAGAAAGTAATATGCTTCATGACATAGGCTTTTGTGCTGCTATTTATCTGACTGGAACAAACAAAGGGGAGAATATTTAAAATATATAAAAATCATGCCTGAGAATTTTGAATAAGAATCAACAAAAGAAAATGCAAAGTCAGAAATTTGATACAAAAAAACCATATTATTTATCGAAGTGGAAGACAGAACAGTAAAACTATTTGTCATGCATGTCGATAGGAAGGAGATATCAAATAAATTTAGAAAAGAAAAGAAAAACACGCTGAGCTTTCTGAAGTGGTGTATGACCTGTGATTCACGCATAGACGAGTATTAATTGTCATGAACATTCAGTTATGGGTGATAAGCATCAGCTCCATATGGAGGCCTACAAACTCTCCCTCCCAGAACAGCAGGGCAAATTGAAGCAAGCTGCAGTGTGAGTGCCTGCCACTGAAGGCACAGGGTTAGGCAGAACGGCACATACTTCTGCTACAGTTGAAGACTTTTCATGTTTCAGCATTTGAAAGGAAGGTGACAATGACCAAAGGGAAGTTTCTTACTCTTCTTACTCACATTGAGCCTACTGTGAAGAGAGTACTCTGATGAAAAGGAAGTGTAGAATGCAAAGAAGTACACATTATGGGAAGGGTGTTGTACAAATGAAAAAGTAGAAGATAAAAAGAGGGAAGAAGTAGACATAATTTGGACATTGATAGTGATAACGAAAGAATGATCTGCGGAAGTGGAACTCTAAAACCTGTCTGAGAGGAAGAAAAATCACAGTAAGACGAGAAGAGATGGTATATGGCTGCTTAAAACCTTCTTAAAATTTGGACTGAAGGAAAATGTATCAGCTTGAAAGAAAGATTGCAGGGTGTGGGCGGGGAACTAGGGATAAAGCTGTTTAACCTCTGAAGCTGGTAAAGCATCAGACTTTCGGATCCAGTTACTTTGAAATTAATAGATGAAAAGCACAAATAAACTACGGTTACCAAAAAAAAATTTAAGGGGAAAAAGAAATATATGCTAACCATATTTGAGAATAAATACTCCAAGTAGCATATATATGCAATAAAATGCCAAGAAACAAGCATTCCAGAAATTAATTAATAATTAAATGGAACTAGAGAATAAAAAAGGCAAAGGGAAACAAACTTTTAGCATACAGTTATTCAGTTTTAAGTAATTGGTATTCAATTTCTTAGAAACTTTATTGGACTGGCTCATGGGAATCAGGTCGTAAATATGTATAATATGTAAATAAGTTTTAATATACTTGAAGGATTTAAAAAGAGGGATAATGGATATGAAAGTGCTCTACAATGAATATCATTATAGACCCTGGGAATGTTGAAAGGAATACCCAAAGAACATTTCCAATTCTTGTCTCATATCTGCTTATATGTATTTAATTTCCCACATAGGGTCGCTTATAAAATATAAGCCCTTCCTTATTGAATTTATTTTCTTTCAACTTATCTTCTTTCAGAGTATTACCTCTCAGGACTTTTGTATACTGGAGATTCATTTGTCTGCTTTTGTGAGTTCATGTTCATTGTTTTTGTCATCCATATTAGGCCCAAAGACTCTAAAAGGCAGGAAGCGTAATCATTTACATGGCCTGGTCCGGAAAAACTAAATATTATACAATAATGATTGTCAGAGATTAATTCACTAGATGATATTTAAAACAATTCCATTTTGGAAAATAAATTCAATTTTAATTTCTTGTAGAGATTTTATCTTCTAGTAAAACTCATGGTAAAACTGGGTCTTTTAAATATGTAGTCAATTACCATGCAAATCATGTTTGCAAATATTGAGTGTTCTTCTAAAGGTGTCACTTTCATCACATTTCAAGGGCCTTCTTTCAGTGGCTCCCAGTCACATACTAAATATGGATCCCAAATTTACAGCTTTGAAAAGATCCTACCTAATATCACCATCATAAAACCATGAAACTCCTTTTTGGTTTCACTTCGATTCAATTGTGCTTGAACTACTCATCATAACTTTTCTTCAGTCAGTCTTATGTACTTTCTGATTTTTGCATGCTCATTCTTAACATCATGTCTTTACTGTGCTCTGAACCGACTTTCTGGAGTAGCATCTTATTGCAACGTTTCTTTGTGTCAGTGACAATTCAAAATTTTCGGCAGAATAAGCATCAGTTCTGAATATTTATATTTTACAACAATTTTAATAATAAAAATTAAAGATCATTTTAAATATAGATCGGAAGCTAAGATTTAGGGGAAATAAAAGAGAACAGGTAATACTCTGAAATGGATCCTGAGAATAGTAACCCAGTTACCACATTTTGTCCATTGGACCTCCTAAGACTCTCTCTTTTTTCCCCATTTCTCTAGTATCCACCCCCATTCCCACAGTACAGACCATCATCACCTCTTGCCTGGATTCATGAGGAACATTTCAGTAACTGGTCCCCAGTCATTGCTCCATTTCTTCTGGGAACTCTCTGCCCCAATCTCTTGATGCTATGGCAGATACCTAAATGAACCCTGTTGTCTGTCATCTCCAGGCCTTTGTCCATCCTGTTTCTTTTGTGTGCACTGTCTTTGGTCTACCTTTAACATCCTTCAGGATTGAGCATAAATATTACTTTCTCCAAGAACGTAAATGTATTTGTTTCCTATGGCTGTTATAACAATGTACAATAAATGGGGTGGCTCGAACAATAGAAATGTATTGTCTCACAGTTCTGGGGATAGAAGTCCAAGATCATTCTATTGACAGGGTTGAAGACTGTGAGGGAGAGTGTTATTCCATGCCTCCCTCCTAGCTTCTGGAGATTTTCTGGCAATTTTTGCAATTCCTGGGCTTGTAGAGGCATCACCTTGATCTCTGCCTTAGTCTTCACATGATGTTCTCGCTGTGTGTCTGTTTCTCTAACTTTCCCATTTTTATGAGGGCTCCAATTATATTGGATTCAGGCCTACCCTAATGACCTCTTCTTAATGTGACTCCCTATGTAAAGACCCTATTTCCAGATAAGATCACATTCTGAATTACTGAAGGTTAGGGCTCAAATATATCTTTTTGTGGGGAGAAACAGTTAAACCCATAACAGTAAATGTGCTACTCCTCTAGGAAACCTACCAGATTGCAACTTAAATTTCAAAGCCTTTTTTTTTTTTTGCACCTATAATTCTAGACTGAAATTATCTGTTTATGTATTTATTTCTCAAGCACTCAAACAGACTGTAAAAAAATTACGAGGAGCCACTATAAGTTTTTCATTTTTTGGCACAATAGAAGCAAAATGTTTGCTTAATAAATAAATAAATAAGTAGATCCTTTGGATTCAAAGTTAATTTGAATTTTAGTTTGAAAAAGAGTCTTAAAAGATAAGACAGTAGAAGGATCCACAGGCTGGGACTCAGAGTGATTTCCATCACAGCATGACCTCTGATCTTAGCAAGTGCCATTTCTAAAAGCATTAGAGGGACATGTCCCAGTGAAAACACAATATATAGCTTTCCTAATTAAACTTTAGCTATATTTTGCCTTCCCTTTATTAACAGAGTCATTCAAAATTTCTTTGGAGAGGGTTTAGAAATTGCAAAACTGCTAACTAAATAGGTGTTGAGACTAGGGTTAAGAGGTGAATTTGTGTAAGCACTTTCTGAATATGATTTGCCGATCTCATTTCTTGTAATGATTTTTTTTTAAATATTCATAATCTCATGAATGTATATCCTCAAGAACTACAAGGATTATTATGTTGTGGATACTTAGAACAAGTATAGATACATTTAAGTTGACTGTTCACAGATTTTGAGCAATGCCCAAAGAATCCACATGGCAGCTCAAGAATACTTAATCTATAAAAATCTTCATTGAATTGATTGAACCCCCCTTCTACAAGGTAAAGAGAGTTCAAATTTCCCAGCTGTATTATAATATTCTGAGGGACTTTTGCTCCGGTGATCAATTCTAGTTGTATACCTCTTTCCAAAGAATTATATGAATTACAGTTTATGAATTACATTTCTCTTCTCTATGTGTGGTTTCTATTCAGTTGTGAATTGTTGAAATCTTGCCCTTCTTTAAGATTAAAGAGAAACCATACCAGGTCCTTGTGTCATTGGAAAACATTAAAAATGTGCTGGGAATATAGAAGAGCATTATATAGATTAATAGATATCCTTCTCCCTAAACCTTTTCTCAGTGACTCAGCCATGAGGTTTTCTCACTTGCCTTATCACTGCATCTGAAGCCCAGTGTTCCCTCATCCTGCTCCCATCCCACCACTTCACTCCTCATTCGCTCTTTGCCTGCCTACCTCCATTCCATACCCATTTCAAATTCTTATACCTCACTCTCACTTCTGCTCTCACTCGTTCAGACATCTAGTCTCAGTTCATTGTTGCCTCCTGAACACCCATCAGAAAGTTTGGCCGAACAAAAGCATTAACCTCTCTTTGCAATGTGAAGGAACAAGCAGAGATCCTGAAAGTCTCAGTAAAATCACTGTATTAGAAAGGTGTTGGGGTAAGAAATAGTTTTTTTTTTCTTTCCTTAGAATTAGAAGCCACAATTTTGTTTTTGCTGTTCCTCAATGTATGTACCTTTGCAATATGAAAATATGAAACAATGAGATTCATTTATTGTGATTGCACTTAACTGTATTCACTTGCATGCTTCATCTGGTTCTAAGCCCCAGCCATTCTGTGCCCCAGCACCTCTCCCAGGTAACAAAGAGCTCTGACAATCAGGTTCTCAGAACTCTTTATAGGTGATCAAATGAATCAGAGAGTGGATGGAACTAGAGAGACCAAAAAGCAAAGAATGGAGGATTTAGTGGAGAACATAGATCAAGCTATTTAATAAAGAATGAGGAGAAGGCAAAGGAAAGACAAAGAGGAAAATAACAGTACTTGCTGGAAACTGAGACACAGCCTGGCAGAAGCAGACTCTGGCGGCTGCTGAGTATAAGCATAAGAGGGGAGAAGAAAACTCCTAAGCAGTCTTGTGCTGTAATTTGGACATCCTTTAACATTCTTGGAGACCACAAACAAAGAATCCAATTTTCTTTTTAGTTATGACTTCATGGCTTGGCTGTCTATCTTTGAATGTGTTTCCTTCCATAGATGAGAACAGGATGTGAGACTCCAGGATTTACTAGAATTACCTCAGTAATTGTTCCTGATAAGTCAGATTGACACCTATCTTCTTTGAAATTAAAGAATATATACAAAAAAATAAAAAAAAATATACATGTAGTTTACATTTAGAACAATTATTTTTGTTTTATTTGAGGAGAATATTAATTAGGACAAAAATGTTATAGAATTCTGAGTAAGCTATTGTTTGTATTTTCCTCTTTTGTGACTTAAAAATAACTTTGAAATGACATCGTGGCAAATTTGTAACATATAAAATAGCATTTACGTGTCTTATGGACTTAAATATCTATTTATTTATGTGACCTCATTCAATCCAGTTGTTTGTAAAGGCAGATTATTTGTTCTTGACCAGTGGTCTAACACCACATGACTGACCATTCTTCCCTATTATGATGAAAAACTTGCTGTAGTTGTAGCATATTGCAAAATTTTACATTTTTATGGACCTAATATCATAATTAGGGAATAAAAATAAAAACAGCAGATGGGAGAGGGAACGGAGACAGCAGACTTCAGTAGCATCCCTTGGATGGCTGGACGAACAGATTGTAGGAAACTGGAAAACAGTGACCAAAATGCCAACGATGAAGTCACCAATCAGTCATAGTCAATTGACTGTCAAACCACAGCCCTGTTCAGATTTCTCATGAACCTGAGTCGCTTTCTTATTTTTGTGAATGAAATACCAAGACAATTATTTTAGTAAAACAGACCACAAGTCAAAGATTTAGAAATTCTCTTTTACCCCAGTGCTTTCTTGCATCTGCATTCTCGTCTGTAAAATTCATATTGTTCTTGTCTAATATGAAAAGAAGTCCAATATTTAGAGTTTGAAGAAAACTGAGCTCTTTACTTGTTAACTATATAATTTATATAGTACAAATAAATCCTAAGTATCCTATTTCAGTATGATATGTGAGTCACATATTACTAGGATAAAGGAGAAAATTAAGTTCTTTTAGCTAAAGAAGGCTGCTGAAAAGTTGCAGAATGTATAAAGAAATAAAAGGTACCAAGGTACAACCAATTGCCTGATCCTAAAATTGATTTCTTAATCCTTTTTAATTATATTTAAGAAATATTTTCAATCATTTACTTAAGAAATATTTATAATAATTTTACTAGGCACACTAGACAAATCACTTTCCTAGATTCATAAATCCAAACCAAAAAAAAAATTATCTGGAACAAAATCTGCAAAGGCCAAAGTAATTTACAATAGTTTTAGATAAATGCCAAATATGAGTCAGATTCCTATTGTTAAAGTAAAGGTGACCAGATGGCCAGGGACATATAAGAACATGGCAACTCCCAGAGGAAAGTTCTTGAGGACACGGCAGGAACGGCAGTTCTGAGAAGAGGCATGCTAGCTTGAGATGTGTGGAAGACAGACAGCAAATCAATGGATGTGCACAAAGTAGGTTAAAGAAAACATATGGGAGAGATAGGCATTGTCAAAAGACTAGGACACAAGTTAATGCATGTTCTCCCTACACTGGATATTAAGAATAACAATATTAGTAATAATTAAAATATCAGTTACTGTATGTCTAGTACATTTAAATTATATGATAACGTGATGAGTTGTCATTATTCACCAAGGTTACAAATGAAATGTATATTTTGTGTCATCATGCCGTCAAAAATTACAGAACTGGTAAATCACAGAACTCAGACCCAGCTCAAAGTCTTTTCCTTTGATCAATCTATAATGCTTCCTTCTTGTAGATATGTAGCCACACTTTTGAGATTGCTGCAGAATTAGGTGAAGCCCATGGTGGGTGAATAGGGATAGCTCCAAATAGTTCCTGGGGCAGGTTAATAAACATGAGAATGGGAGAAAGGAGGACTGTGGGGGGCAGAAAACAAGACTTTAGCAAAGTCTTATTTGCGGAAATTCTATTTTTCAACAGCTGAACAGAAGGTTGTGATCTCAAAAAAAAAAAAAGGAAAAAATTTCAAAAATACAATCTTTACCCCCTTCTATGGTAGGATAATTTTTATTGTGTTAGCAACACTACTAGGTTCCTTTCTCAATAGTCTACCACCCCTGAACTGCCTTTATCCTCTCCCCTTGGCAACAACTTCTTTTTTTTTTTTTTTTTTTGAGACAGAGTCTTGCTCTGTTGCCCAGGCTAGAGTGAGTGCCGTGGCATCATTCTAGCTCACAGCAACCTCAGACTCCTGGGCTCAAGCAATCCTACTGCCTCAGCCTCCCGAGTAGCTGGGACTACAGGCATGTGCCACCATGCCCGCCTAATTTTTTCTACATATATTTTTAGCTGTCCAGATAATTTCTTTCTATTTTTAGAGGAGATGGGGTCTTGCTCTTGTTCAGGCTGGTCTCGAACTCCTGACCTTGAGCGATCCTCACGCCTCGGCCTCCCAGAGTGCTAGGATTACAGACGTGAGCACCGCGATCGGCCAACAACTTCTTCATTAGTGTTCTCTGTAATGCAAAACCTAAGTGAAATGATTCACACAGAGTATATCATACTAAACATAAGCAACTCTATTCTTATTCAGAATACTAAAAATTACCTAGAATTGTATTTGCTTATAGAGAGTGATCTAGATAATAACAACAAAATAAAAACTTTTCTTGAATAATTAAAAGTTTCTATTTAATTACCTGATTTAGCTGTCTAACCACTTTGGAAAGAAATACTTCTGCAATGCACACAGAATAGATGCTCCCAAAGTGTCCAATGAATAAATCAATGGTTGAATAGACATATTTAAAAAAGGAAATACTCACTTTGTTATCCTCTCCAAGCAAACTCAAAATAATGTATACTTTTCTTAATTAATCAAAATCTTTATATAACAAAACAATTATTATTCATTTAAAAAACTTTTATTTTACTGCAAGATAGGTATGGGACAATGAAGAATTAAGGCTAACAAAAACAACAACAAAAAAACTATTGCCACATCAGGATGAATTTAAAGGAGTATAATGTAATCAAGCAAAGGAGGAGATAATTCCATTTTTTTTTGTACCAGACAATATATAGTGGGGTACACACTGGGCTCAAACTTGATTATGATAGGGATTTTCTTCCTGGTGTAAAGGAAAGAAGAAAAAGACAGGCATAGATAAAGGGGAAAAGAGGGAAAACTACCTATTGAAATTGCATTAAAAAAATAGCAGATGATATGTGGAACAGGCATGTTACTCAAATTGTACACATCTGAATCGCACTTCAGGGGAGAGATAAGTGTTAAAAGTGGAGTAAATCTTAGGGCTATCTGAAGCAAACTTTACAAATAATACTACTAATGAAATACTATTTATATATTTCCAAGTGAGGAAATCAAATCATCAGTTTTGCATTTAGAAGAATATATTGATTTACAGCCGATGCATTGTAAGATGTGATATTTAAAGTCGAGTACTTGAAAAGTGAAATGATCACATTAATGTGGATTTTAAAAATCTTTTCATAAGGGTACACTTAAAGAATCACAGGACCCATGGAGAGGAGAGGAAGGGAAAAATGGAGCCACGCTATTTTCTGTTTAATTGTGAAACTGACATAGGAAAGTGACTCCAAACGCTGGGACACTTGAAGCCTAAGTGGATCCTTGGCTTCATGCATGGAAGAATTCAGCAGCGACCATATAAAGTGAGAGGGAGATTTATTCAGAAACTATGGGAAGGCTACCCCACAGACAGAACAGAGGCAAGTTCTCCCTGCGGAAGAGAACCGGCCCCTGGTTCCTGTTGCTTTTCTATTTAAGCAACAGCTTAATTATAGGCTAAACAATGGAAGGAATATTCATGCAAGGGACAGTGTTTCACCATGTGGTTCTAATCTGTTGGAATTTGCCCTGCCTCCATCCTCTTTTGATCAGGGTGATTTGAAACTTATTTTGAGGCTTCCTGACTCAGTCAGAGAATGCTGTGACAATGCCCAAAGCAATGCCCAAGGCAATGCCTGCCGTGATGCCCAAAGCAAATGCCCAAAGCAGTACCTAAAGCAGTACCTACCAGTTCACTCTGTGAAATGGAAAAGTTACTGATAATCTGAGCTATCGATTCCTAGAAAGCATGAATTATTGTTAGGTTTAATATTGTCATCCCTCACCAAATCTCTTTTAAATATTAGCAGTTCAGTGATTACTGGGAGGATGGATTGAAGCATGTGTTTAGAGTAAATGGATTCTAAATGTAAAGTGAATATATGAAAAACTGTTCTCTACCTCTAAAGGGTAGCAGCATTACCGTGTGAACCGATCTCAGCTGAGCTGAGAAAGTTTTTAAAGATGGTCCTCAGCTAAATCTTCATAGGTAAACAATTGCGGTTGTTTAGTTCTATACCTGCAGCTATAATTAATTTGCAGGGTTGCAAAGATGTTTCCTTTTTTAACAACAAAAAGAATTCTATTGCTGGAATTTATTTAAAGGATTAAAGTTAGTAAAATTTTATAAAATCAGATTTAGCTTCATAATATGTGAAAAAGATGCCCCCAGGGTTTTCATATGCTGAGTTTTATTCATTGATTTACTCAGTCAGCAAATTCTTAGGAACCTACCATATGCTGGGCTCCATGAGTCATATAAGATATGATAAAAAGAACTGTTCTGTCTTCCAGATACTGATATAGCAGTAAAATCAGTTAGGTAACTTAAAAAAATTATAGGAGACTGATACTAGATAGAATAAAACTTTGGGACAGAAGTACTATAACCTATAGCAGATGCACCAAAGTTTGCTAGGACAGGTCAGCAAAGGTTCCCCAGAGAAGACAACACTTAAACTAAGTCCTTGGCCACAAGGATTTGGTGTTCACCAGGTGGATAATTAGAGAGCTGGTAAGTGCAGTGAGGAGTCGGGATGGGAGGTAATTGCTCTCTGCTTCCGGTGACAGCATGTATGACTCCTGGCAGAGGATAAGAAATTTGGCTTTTCTGAAATGTAAGGCAAATTTAGAGGAGAAGGGAACAAGGATGTGCAAATGTAGACAGGAGGCAAATGAACAGATGTGGAAGACTCTGGATGTCGTGCTCAGAAGTTTGTACTTTATACTGTCATAAAAAGCAGGCGAGGAATGATTTTATTCATGGGAGTAATGTGGTCAGATGGGGGTTTCAGAAACACTACTGAGAGCAAGGGTGGTGGCCAGATAACATGGAGCAGAGCTGAAAGCCGGGATCTCATTAGAAAGCTCTTACAATAGCCCAGATGAGGGATGGTGAGGGCTGAACCAAGGCAGGGCAGGCATATCAATTTTGATTATTGTGTTGTTATCAATATAATGAGAAGTTTGGAGAGATATGAAAACTTTTCTACTCTGTCCCTTCTAAATAGGGAAAAAGTGGCATTCACACTGAAGAAAAATGAAAACACTGTCTCATTTTAATTGTGACCATGTGGAAGTTGGTTTCTTCTACCACATCTGGTTGCTAAACATGTGAGATTGTGTCCCAGATACATTGCTTTTTTACCAAAGAATGAGCGGCACCAGGAGTTCAACTTTTCTAAAGGTGAAGCGTTCAGTGCTCTTATTATGGGGGAGGGGACAATATAATTACATTAATCAAAATAGACACAGAGTATCTCTACTCAGAGATCAGTCAGTACACCTTGACAAGGTAATCACATCCTTATGATCTTTTTTCTCACTAGGTTGGGTTCACTTATTTCTGTCAATTCCAGGTGCTCTTTCCATATAGCAAAGTACTACTCTTTTCTCTTAGAGTATATTCAAAGTTTTTGAATATCCTTCTTTAAAGTTTTTATAACTCTAAATCATCCTCATCTACCCAGCAAATATTTTGATTTTCATAACTATCAGTAATTTGGATTATTTCTTTCTTTGCATAAATCTATTTAAAAAAATTTCAGAGCATTACAGAGGTACAAATATTTTGATTACATAAATTGCTTTTGTACCATTTGAGTCAAGGTTTTAAGTGTGCCCATCCCCAGATATTTTGCATTGCACCCATTAGGTGGGAATTTACCCATCTCCTCCAACCCTCTCCCACCTGCTTGATTTCTGTTGAATTTTACTACCATATGGATACATAAGTGTTGATCATTTAGTTCCAATTTAATAGTAAGTACATGTGGTGTTTGTTTTTTTTCATTCTTGTGATATTTCACTTGGCCTCCATTCCATCCAGGTTAATACAAGAGGTATTAGTTCATCATTTTTTTATGGCTGAGTACTACTCCATGGTATACATATACCACATTTTATTAATCCACTCATGTATTGATGGGCACTTGGGTTGTTTTCACATCTTTGCAATTGTGAATTGTGCTGCTATAAACATTCAAGTGAGGTGTCTTTTTTATAGAATGTCTTTTTTCCCTCTTTGTAAATACCCAGTAGTGGGTTTGCTGGATCAAATGGTACTTTTATTAAGCACAATGAGAGTTTTTAAGAATCTACAAAGAACTTAAGCAAATTGCAAGAAAACATCAAACAACCCCATTAAAAAGTGGGCAAAAGACATGAACAGAAGCTTTTCAAAAGAAGATAGACTAATGGCCAATAAACATGAAAAAATGTTCAACATCTCTAATCAGCAGGCAAATGCAAATAAAAACCATAATGAGATATCATCTAACTTCAGTGATAATGGCTTTTATCAAAAAGTTCAAAACAACGCATGCTGGCATGGATGAGGAGAGAAAGGAATACTTATGCACTGTTGGTGGGACTGCAAACTAATACAACCTATATGGAAAACAATATGGAGATACCTCAAAGAACTAAAAGTAGACCTACCATTTGATCTAGCAATCCTACAACTGGGTATTAACCCAAAGGAAAAAAAGCCATTTTATAAAAAATATATGCACTTGAATGTTTATATCAGCACAATCCACAATTGCAAAGATGTGGAGACAGCCCAAGTGCCCATCAATACATGACTGGATTAATAAAATGTGGTATATATGGTATACCATGGAGTATTACTCAGCCATAAAAAAATTTTGAACTAATATCTTTTGTAACAACCTGGATGGAACTGGAGACCATCCTCTTAAGTGAAGTATCACAAGAATGGAATAATAAACACTACATGTACTTACTATTAAATTGGAACTAAATGACCAACACTTATGTATCCATATGGTAGTAAAATTCCACAGAAATCGGGCAGGTGGGAGTAGGGTAGAGGAGATGGGTAAATTCCCACCTAATGGGTACAATGCAGATTATCTGACGAATAGACACACTTATAACTTTGACTCAAACTATGCAAAAGCAATTTATGTAACCAAAACATTTGTACCCCTGTAATATTCTGAAATGAAAAAAAAAGAAGAGTGTGGTGACTCTTTTTGTCGGGTAATATATATCTAAAGACAAAAAATTATTCCCAGAGGTAAAAAGACCAGAAACAAGAGACCATATAGTATATGATTACATTTATATGAAATGTCCAGAAAGGGTAAATCTACAGAGACAGAAACCACATGAGTGGTTTCCAACTACTTGAGAGAGGAGTAACGGGGAATGACTGAGAGTGAGTACAGAGTTTACTCTGAGGTTGATGAAGTGTTTTGAAAATAGGTACTGGTGATATGTACAAAACTCTGTCAATATATTAAAACTTACTGAACTATACACTTCAATAGAGTGAAATTTATGATATATCAAAACACTGTTATTTAAACAGTAAAAAAATAAAAAGAGAGTTTTTACATCAATATGTGTTACCTTGGCTCAGTCAACTAATATTTTTGCTGCTCTCATTTCTGGAAAAATACCACTTTTGATATTTACCATTGATATTCTACCCATGAAACTTATCAAGGAGAGGAAAGTCTCTGAATTTATCATCTATGTTTTTATATTAAAATTGCTATCAAATAAATTAAGTCCTAACCACTAGATTTATTACTATTTAATTACCCATTTTTTCATTTTATAACTCTACTGCATACTTTTATTAAACGGAGACTGAAGATATTCTAATAGGACATGTAGAAATGTATATATCCAGTGAGCAGAGGGTTATAAAATTATCTTAACATATGTTATTTAACATACTGTCTATTGTGAAATAGTACATTCAAAAGAATGGTTCCTGATAGATAATATGCATTTGTAGATTCTTTTAAAGATTTTAGAGAGATGGTTGACAAATTCCTCTAAAATTTACATCTTCTAAGAAGTCTTTCTTAGTTAACTATTTGCTTCTTTTAGCACACTGACTCTACAGCCTCTCAGTAAGAAAGTGTGGTTTCAAATACGTCATCTTTTTATTACTTCCTCATTATTTAATATGAATATGATGATGGACCAGCTACAGGGAAAGTACTTCAAGAAAGGAAACCGTGTTATTTGATCTTAAACTCTGAAATAACAACAACAAAAAATTATACCACAATGAATTGCACAACCAAAACAGGAAATAACAGTGCAAAAAGGAAAAAGGAAAAGTGTGCAAGTGGAAAAGAGGAAAAGTCTCGGATAACGCCAATTCTCTGAGGCTCTGACACCAGTATTTACTAACACTTTATAACCTAGCTTTATTATTACTGCAAAAATTTTCAGGAAACTTTTATTTCTTCTTTAGAAAAGCTTTTGAAATATGTAAATAACAATTATTAATATATCATTGATTAGTTGGATATTACCATATAAACCCAAAAGAAATATTTATAAACTTAATTGTTTCATAGCTATATATTTTGCTTCAAACACTATAGTAATCTACAATATACCTACTATGTCTCTATAAATAAATCAATTAGAAATTATCATTTTATTAATATTTATTTTCCTGATTTAGTCAAGAGTAAGTAAATTAAGTTAACAGGCCTGTAATTTTTATGTGATAAGTAATTTTACAATTTAAAAATCTATGAATATCTGTGAAAAGTTATGGTGCAAATGGGTTTTAATAATATTTTCCTATAAAAAGTGATTAAAATTTGCACTTTGATTCCTTCCTATCTCTTATAGGACTAGTGTTGCAATGAGTTAATTTTTTTTTGAGACAGAGTCTCACTCTGTTGCCCGGGCTAGAGTGAGTGCCGTGGCATCAGCCTAGCTCACAGCAACCTCAGACTCCTGGGCTCAAGCGATCCTCCTGCCTCAGCCTCCCCAGTAGCTGGGACTATAGGTA
>CAUYSK010086935.1:0-10127 GCA_963575035.1 Avahi laniger | reverse complement strand
TTTTTTCTAGGCAACAAATACAAAACTATTAGCTTTCCCGAGTGCCAGACAGCATGCCCTCGAATCAGGGCAGCCACTCTGTGGGACTTGAAGAGGCACCTCCCATACTAGAATGTAAGCTCCATAAGGGCAGGAACCATGCTCAACTGATCCCCAATGCTTGCACGTGCTTAGCACGTAGCCACTGCTCTGCAAATATCTGCTGAATAAATGTTCAAACAGTATAAAGATCTAAAGGTCAACAAAGATAGAGTGCGAGTGATTTTGCCCCGAATAACAGTGAAATAAAAATGAACCTTCATCGTTTTCAGTGTTCTCTTCTTTCTCAACTTCCAGAACTTCTGCTCCGGGAATGTAATCTTTAGCATCTAATTCGCCATATTCTTGTACTCTTGCTTCTATGGAGGCCTCTGTAGGCTTACCCTAAAGGAGAAGAAACTGCTTATAATAAAGTGCTTGGATTGCAGAATATTAATCATGAATCTTCCAGGATTATGAATTCAGATTAAAAAACACAGGTAATCAAGAGACACAAATAGTCTGCTTATGTTTCAGATCAATGTGAATCCACTAGCCAGAAATTCGTCCATTATTTTCTCAGGTACTTTTGATCCAGATCAAGAAACTCGCAATTATTAGAGAATAACTGCTCCATTTTTTTTTTTTTTTGGAGACAGGGTCTCTCTGTTGCCCAGGCTAAAGTGCACTGGCATCATCAAAGCTCACAGCAACCTCGAACTCCTAGGCTCAAGTGATCCTCCTGCCTCAGTCCCCCAACTAGATGGGACTTACAGGCATGCGCCAGCATGCCTGCTTAATTTTTGTATTTTTTGCTCTTGCTCAGGCTGGTCTCGAATTGCTGACCTCAAGCAATCCTCCCGCCTCAGCCTCCCAGAGTGCTAGGATTACGGCATGAGCTATAATGCAGGGCCTGCTCCAATTTTTTAAAATTTCAAAAACACAATCTGTTACATCCTCCTCCCTACCAACTTGACAGAGGTAGTTTCTGACTTGGGAGTAGCCTGTCCACAATATTGGCATCAGGTTCTGTCTGATCTTTTAGATTCCAATCTTTTTTTTTTTTTTTTGAGACAGAGTCTCACTCTGTTGCCCGGGCTAGAGTGCTGTGGCGTCAGCTTAGCTCACAGCAACCTCAAACTCCCGGGCTCAAGCGATCCTCCTGCCTCAGCCTCCCGAGTAGCTGGGACTGCAGGCATGCGCCACCATGCCCGGCTAATTTTTTCTATATATTTTTAGTGTCCAGCTAATTTTTTTCTATTTTTAGCAGAGACGGGGTCTTGCTCTTGCTCAGGCTGGTCTCAAACTCCTGAGCTCAAGCAATTGACCCATTTCGGCCTCCCAGAGTGCTAAGATTCCAGCGTGAGCCACCACGCCCGGCCAGATTCCAATCTTTTAATGATGTCAAAAGCTTTCAATTAAAATAGTCTGATAGGCCTTTAAGACTTAATCACCATTAAAAGAGTATGTGTCAACTACAAAATATTTAGGGCCATGGTATTCCATGAATTGTATTCTAAGCTTAGAGAATACAACCACATGCATCATTAGTACTCATGATGGAAGCATCGCAAATACTAAAATTCAAATTGTAGGAAATTACTCTCGCCTTTTGAGCCCATAACCTTCAGACCAAAATAAGCACGCTTGACCTACCCGGAATTTCTTCTGCAGCATCTGAGGATTCAGAGTTCTGAAGAGCTGAATCAGAGTTCTAGCGGACATCATTACATCTGTAAAATACCACCTTTAATTAGATGTTCTACAGTAAAGGGTTTATAGGGAGGTAAAAACGAATCACAGCATGCTCTCTGGTCTATAGAGAGTGACATGTGACTTACTCTTGTCTTTGTGTGTTTTATACTGAGCCAGGTCTTGAAGAAGTTCTTCAGTCATGGCTAGAGGACATCGAGCTGTTATCTCTTTTATAGCATTGATTCTAGAAAAGGAAAAACAAATTTTAAAAAAGCCCAAACAGCTATTTTGTGTGGTTCATCTTAAGAAGGTTTCCTAAAAAATAAAATCAAAAGGAATATAAATTGAGTTTTATTTGGCTGAGGTCTGGCGTGGTAGAAAATGTAAGGGTGGGCAGCCTTTGAGGGCTTTTATTCCAGTTATTGTCACTTCCTCTACTGGTGGAACGAGGAACAGTGTCTGGCACACTTAATCGTGACAGCATTTACTTGCCAACTCTAAGGAGAGGAGGGACTAAGTCAAATAAGAAAGGTTAAAGGTCTTTAAGGCTGTTATCCCAGCAATATTTTCCAAAGAATATAAAAAGCAACTGTTTGACTCATCACTTACTTATCAGGACAGATTAGACAATCTTTAAACCTGTACTTAACACTTACTAAGTGTTTCTGAATTAATGAAAATGGCCGAATGAACTGCCCTAGAATAAAAGAGTGATCCAATAATAAATCATTTGTTTCAGGAAGCTATATGATTTGAATGTCACCTCCACAACTCATCTTGAAATTGAACTGCTGCTGTAATACTCTGTAATGGTAGTAACAGGCAGGTCTGTTAAAAGGCGATTAGGCAGGTGGTTGTTGCAAGAGCAGGTTCATTATCTCGAGAGTGAGTTGTTACAAAAATGAGTTTGGCCCTCTCTTGGTCTCAAGCTCTCTTGCCCTTCTGCCTTCTGCCCATGACGCAGCAAGGAAGCCCTCAGCAGATGCCAAGCAGATGCCCTTGAACTTCCCAGCCTCCAGAACTGTGAGCCAAATAAATCTCTTTTCTTTATAAATTGCCCAGTCTGTGCTATTCTGTTATGGCAGCATAAGATGGACTAAGACACAGGGTAAGACATGAGTTCAGAGTGGGAGCTCAGAGAAAGACACTTAGATTGCTATGTAGTCATTCATTTCTAGAAAGAGTGAAACCAGTAAAAAACCAAAATGCTGATTAAAAGGACAAGTGTCTTTTCTCTGGTTCCCTCCTCAAAATTCTGACCAAAAAAAAAAATTACCAAGCCTCCTGAGAAGATTGAAGAATATTTTAAACTGCTTTTCTAGGAGACACTGCCAGCTAAAATCTAGTATCTTGGTAACACAGAGCAAACCTGATCCGTTAAAGACGTCTTCTGCCATGTATGTACGTTCTACATACCCCACTGTCATGACTTCCCCAGAGTTCTTGTCGGTAACAAAATTGTTGGCCACAGTCATGAGCAATGATTGAATGATCTGGGTTGGGAGCAAAAGAAGAGATGAGTGCCAGTAAAACGTCTGTGCCTACTCAAACACTTGGGGATGCAAGGACAATAGACTATTCACAGTGGAAAAACAGCCCTCTTCCTTCAGTTTGGGAGTTGGAAGGAATCGAGGGTGAAAACACAACTTAGGAGTTGTGTTCTTAGCTATCCTCAGACTAAATTTTACTCTCCTTTAACATTATTTTAAAATACAGATGGAAAAAACTGCTTTGACACAGGATAATCCAATGGTGTTTTAATTAAGGAAAGGAACTACAAGCTTTGAAATATAATCACTTTAAACTTGCTAATATTCTCGACTTCCCCTAGTCATTAAATTTGGTTATTAAACAAAATCGGAATTCTCGACAACCTGTCCAAAAGAAACTGCACTGTCGGTGAGCCGTACCACTGAAGTTCTGCGTATGCCTCCTTAAGACTTAGTGTCTCTTCCACCCACTTAAAGGCGGGGTTGGGAGCGGGGGAGAAGCTCCTGTGGGAACAGTGGCCGACGCGCCGAACAGTAACACTACTACCCATGCACTGGATCCAGAAGGCAGGTTAAGGGTTCTCACCTCGGGGGGTACCAGGTGATGAGACGCTTGTGCGGCAAACAGAAGAATCTTTGTTACTTCTGCAAACGTAGAGAACAGAAAGGTCACAGTGGGTTTGCTGCCCTGCCTCTCAGGACTGCAGAAACAGGGCAAGCACGTTCTGGCCTCAGTGCTATCGCTGTCTGTTTCACCTGGCACGCCCGACCCCCGGATACCTGCATGGCTCACCCCCTCGTTTTCTTCGGGTCCCCGCTCAATTGCTGCCTTATCAACAGGTCACACAATCTAAAACAGAACCCCAAACACTCCCTATTATCCTTACCCTGCATCCTTTTTCTTCAAAGCACTCATCTTCACCTGGATATATTACAGAGAACTGTCTGTATCCCCCCCTAGAATGTAAACTCTACGAGGGGAAGGACTTTGCTTTATGTTCACTGTTGAATTCTTGGTGTCTAATGCTGTGCCTGGCATAAAAATAATTAAATACTTGTTGAATGAATAGATGAATAAATACAAATATACATATATTCACATACTCTCCCTTCAAAGGGGCAGCATAGTGTAAGGAACAGGTCCTTGGCAAGAAAAAGAAGTGAGGTGAATCCTGATTTGCCATTTATTTGCTAAGGGACCCTGGGGGTGTTTTTTCCCTTTCTTTCTATACTCACAGGACTGATGTGAGGATTAGACGAGATGATGTATGCAAAGCGCTTAGCGTAGTGCTTGGCTCATGTTAGATGCTCAATAAATGCTGGTTTCCTTTCTACTTTGTTTCAAGTTCAAAGGCAACAACGACCATCTCGTCTTATCTACTTTTTTGCTGTTTTTATTGAGAATATACATGAGGTCAATGAGAAGAGTACAATAAAATCCTGCTATCTATTATAAAGATATATAGTAAAAGGTCAAATTTCTTTTTTAGAATTTTCCATGAGTACTTATGGTATTACAAAAAGATTTGCTTTGAGAAACAAATTTGTTGTTGTTTTTTTCAAAAACAATGGTTTCTTAACACTGATGAGCAGAACAACTAGCCCATTGCCATGGCAGAACCTAGAGAGAAAACATAAGGGCTTCTCTCCCCTTCTGTGACAGAGAACACTTGTGCTCCTAACTCTGCCTTTAATGATTCCAGAACAAAAAACTCTGAATGTTTATTCTATTGCCAAAGCCAACAAAGGATCATGGCAAGTGGGTGGCTTACCTCTTTGGTGGGGCTGCAGAAACCTTTGCACAAAGGGATAGAAGTTGAAGAGGAAAAGCTGTAGAGAGAACACCGACTTTAATACTGATACAACCGACGCTGTGGAGTTTCACTGCTCCATGACGCAATTGTATCACTCAGATCAACTAACTGGGAATCACTTTTCACTTTTGTTTTTTCTCAGTAACCAGCCATGTGCTAGGATGATTCAATATGCTGTATTAATCAAGGAAAAGTGCTCTTTCTCAAATGAGGCTGTGCTGCTATCCTTAAGGAGGAGAAAGTGTACGCAGAATTAACTAAGGGAAGAGGTAAACAAAAAGCAGTAACATTCTTCTACTCTAAAAATTGCTGTGGCTGCAGAACTGATTTCTCAGTGTCCTAAGAGAGAGGGATTACAGGAAGGAACGGCATTGATATCCAGGCTCCAAAGCAAGGGACAAAACAGTAAATCGAATCTCCATTCTACTCACTACAATTTATTCACTAAAAAACCCACTTCTGGTTTTATTATTGTACACCAGTCCAACCACATAAAGGAATTACTCTGTGTTCCATGTTTTTTTTTTTTTTGTGCTCCACGTTTTAAAGAGAAAACACTAATACTCTGGAGACTACCTAGATAAAGTTGACCAGGACCCAGTTATTAAAGAAACAGGTAATGTTTTAACTTAAAGAAGAGAAATTTTGGAGATGGACTGTTTTTTTTTTTTCAATTTTCATCATGTGGGAATAAATTAATTTTTTCTACTTTAGCTACAGAGCAAAAAGTAAGATGGGCCACTAAGAAGTAACAGGGAAGACTCTGGTTCAACATAAAGATGGATGTCCAGTTTTAGTCAGTGTAAAAATCTAGTGTCTTTCCATCAAACCATGCTCAAATCGCAAATTACTCTTGCCTTCCTCTTGAGTTCAAATGCAGGTCTGAATGAAATTACTGCACAAATGCAGCAGGAACTGACCTGGTGATCCTATGTTGGGACTACACCCATGCAGAAAAAGAAATGTAGTCGGTAAAATGTTAACAAGTTTTTCTTAGAGAAAGGCGACAAGTACTTTCATTCATGTGTGCTTTCATTTTTGACAGAGACAGGGTCTCCCCGCTGCCCAGGCTGGAGTGCATGGTGCAATCATGGCTCACTGCTGCCTTGGACTCCTGGGCTCAAGCCATCCTGCTTTAGCATCCAGCGTAGGGCACTACAAGCACGTGTCACCATGCTCGGCTAATTTTTCTTATTTTTTGTAGAGATGGGCTCTTCCTATGTTGCCCAAACTGGTCTGGAACTCCTGGCCTCAAGCGACCCTCCCGTCTCAGCCTCCCAAAGTGCTGGGATTATAGGCATGAGTCAGTGTCCAGCCCCTTGTTTTACTTTTTTATTTGAAAAAATTCTTTAAGGAAAACAACATATTCAATGATGTTCACAGCAGCACGTCACAAGATCAAAACGATAGAGAAAAACCTCAATGGTTATTTCTTAATGGCCTAAATTTTGGGGCATCCCTTTCTACAATGGCATCTGGTCTAAGAGTATATGTGAAGTTCCCAAATACATACACATATATGCCATCAAGGAGCCCTTGCAATCTAATTTAACACATTACCTGCCATGAGAGTTGTATTTAACTCATGCTAGTTTTGAGCCCAGGGCCTCCTGAAGCATATATAACTCACACATCTCTTCACTTTGGGAGCCAAGAGAACTATTTTTCAAACTGCATATAACTCATGCACAGAAAACAATAAAAAGTAACAAATTTTTCATTAAATTAGAAAGGATCGTTTTGTCTTTGAAGTTATTCTATTTTCATAACAAAACACCGTGGCCCAAGGAAAACAATTTTTCTCTGATGTGGCAGTTAATATGTTAATATAAAATAAATAACCAGAAAATTCAGCTTTGCAAACATGACAATCTCCAACTAGAGGGATTTGGAAGTCAGGAAAGCCAAGAAGGGTTAAACAAACAGAAAGACGTAATAATGGTCAGTAAAAATATGTACCTTATGTTGGCTCAGGAAAATGTCTATGTGAAACAAAGTCAATACAAAGAAAGCAGAAAAGCAGAACACAAAATAGCCTGTCCAAAAACTGAATATATGTACAAATTAACATATTTATTTCAAGGAAAACAAAGTGATATAAGCCGCTATTTTTAGAGATTTTATTCTTCTATAAATTGTACGCGTTTAAATGTTTGGGGAATAAAATTATGCTACTGTTCTATCTAACGGCTTTCCTTTTACCAAGATTAATTCTACTTCTAATATTCACCAAGAGAATCATAATGTGAGCCAAACCTCATGAATTCCTACTAATCTGGAGATGAGGTTCATGAGCATCATCTTCACTTCAAACCTCTCCTTAGAGCTCTCCAGCTGCTTTAGTAGTTTTTCCGCAAACTCTAGAAAGGAGAAGACCAAACAAGTATACTGTAAGGCCATGGTGTGTACAAAATTTATATGTTAAAAACAGGCGTAGGAAAATGGAGTAGTTAAATCAGTGAAAAGATTCATACACAGGTGAATATACTTTTTAATGATGCCCAAAGTAAAGTCTTAAGGAGTCCCAAGATTTTCAGCATCGACAAGTAGAGTGAGTATTTGATAGATGCTCTACTTAATAGTTCTCCAGAGCCTTACTTCTCAAAGGGTGGTCCACAGACCGGCAGCAGCTGGGAGCTCCTTAGAAAAGCAGAGTCTGAACTTTAACAAGTCCCCCAAGTGACCTGGATGCACGTTAAAGTCTGACGGACACTAATCTACAGCAGAGGTCACCCAGTGTTGCCACATACCAGAGAACAAAGAGCATTTAACAGTCCTCGACACCCAGCCACATCCCATACCAACTGAATCAGTCTCCGGGAACGACAGGACCCAATTCCCCAGGTGATGCCAATGTACAGCTTAGTTTGAGAATTAGCGTTCTAGAACAGGGTTTCCCAGGCTTTTGGTTTCCACAGACTAGTTTTTTTTTAAAAAAAGGAACAACAAAGGACTGGCAATTTTTTATTTGGTCAAGTACAATGTGCTAATAATATTGTGTCGTTGAAGACATGAAATGCAGAAAGGCCTGTTGTTCCACATGTTTATTTTGTTGTAAACTGGGAGTCATTGCTTTAGAACATAATTCTCTTGGATATAACTAACTAGTAATAATCAAGCATTTATTGACTATCTATTAAGTGCCAGGGATCTTATTAATATATTCCCTGACAACCCTGAAAGCAGGAAACAAAACAGGCAGGGATAAGGCCAACGAGGAACTTGGGAAGTCATAATATAGTACCTTGGGGATCATGAATCAAGTGAATAGCTGAAAAATTAAACACTTCTGGCTTTTTTTTCTTCTTTTGTTTCTGAAAGGGAGAGGAAAAACATTTCAAATCTGAATTATAGTGATCCCACCCTTAGAATTCAATGTGCTAATGTGCTAAAGGCTTTTTATGAAGTCCTTTAGACTATTTAAAAAGAAAAAAAAAAAAATCCTTGTTCCCAAAACCTTTTTTTCAACTGGAAGAACAAAAGTTGGTTTTTGCCTTTTAAAGTTAATCCCAAGATTAAACCTTGGGAATGTTCCAGCCATTAGCACCTGTGAGACTTAGAGAAATTTGCAAATACAAACAGTAAAAAACACACAAGGGCCAAATTAATGATTTTCAGAATAATTATTATGAATTATCAAACGTACTTTACTCATGCACTCTTCTGAGAAGATGTGTCTAGCAAAGACACCCTAATATAAGCCACTGTGATCAGAAGACGTGAAAAGTAAATTTGATAAAATTAATTTATCCAAGTCATAGATTTTGCTAGAGCTGATTACATTTATTCATCTAAGAAATTAGTGCTTAAAAATTCATCACATATTTCTAAGTCTTTTGCAAATGCTATTCCTTGATTTTAAATTCTTAAAGAGCTCTGGCTAAAAACTACATATTCTGCATTCCAATGATTCCTGTCTCATTTCCCAAATACAAGTCTCACCTTGAGCACTTTCATTGCCTTTTCCAACTTTTTCTTGTTTTTGGAACTTTTCTTCCCTGTAGCATACTGCACTAGCAGGTCTCTTGCTGTTGGTCCTTCATCCTGAAGAAGAGACTACTTTGTAAAATCATAAACAAGGAAAATCTGCATAGAAGCAAAAATCAGTCCTTTCATCCACTTCTTGGTTGTTATGCTCTTTGCACACAACTATTAGAAATGAATACAACTTTTAAAATCAAGTAAAATATAGGCATACGCATGTGCACGAGTGCACAAACAGCCACATACAAAGATTTTCACTATAGCACTGATATATATCTCTGTCTCTCTCTATGTGTGTGTGTGTATATATATATATGTGTGTGTGTGCGTGCATGTATGTGTGTATTTATATATATTTTGGGGAGTAGGTCTTACTCTATCACCCAGGCTGAATTGCACTAGGGAGATCACACAGCTCACTGCAACCTCGAACTTCCGGGCTCCAGTGAGCCTCCCGCCCTGCCTCCTGAGTAGCTAGGACCATAAGTGTGAGCCACTGTGTCTGGCCTGCTTTTGCTTTTTATAAATAGAATGCAACTTTGTTTTTATTTGAAAAAAGAAACTGAAGGCAAATATTTATCAAAAGAGAAATGCCTAAATAAACTATAATGCATTCATATTCTGAAGTATGTGGAGATCTGTATGTATTGATAACTTAGAAGATCTAAATGCACTAATAGATCTATACATATTGACACAAAGAAAGCAAGTTGCAGAATAATACATGTTATTTATACAGTTTTTAAAAATCTACTATACACATGAAACTATATGTGCACACATCTATATATAAATACATGGAAAATAAAATGGTTATCTGTGAAGAAGGAACTGGCAAGCAGAAATATAAGACAAGGTCAAGAAAACTTTCATCTGAGGGCTGGGTGTGGTGGCTCACGCCTTTAATCCTAGCTCTCTGGGAGGCCGAGGTGAGCAGATTGTTTGAGCTCAGGAGTTTGAAACCAGCCTGAGCAAGAGCAAGACCCCATCTCTACTAAAATTAGAAAGAAATCAATTGGACAACTAAAAAAAATATATAGAAAAAATTAGCTGGGCATGGTGGCGCATGCCTGTAGTCCCAGCTACTCGGGAGGCTGAGGCAGTAGGATCTCTTGAGCCCAGGAGT
>CAUYSK010086932.1:0-25717 GCA_963575035.1 Avahi laniger | reverse complement strand
ATCAAATTTAAACCATTCATGGAAAATAGTATGGAGGTTTTTCAAAATAGGACCAGGCACAGTGGCTCACGCCTGTAATCCTAGCACTTTGGGAGGCTAAGGTGGGAGGATTGCTTGAGGCCAGGAGTTTGAGAGCAGCCTGAGCAAGAGTGAGACTCTGTCTCTATCAAATATAGAAAAATTAGCTGAGTGTGGTAGCATGCGCCTGTAGTCTCAGCTACTCAAGAGGCTGAGGCAGGAGAATCACTTGAGCCCAGAAGTTTGAGGTTACAGTGAGCTATGATGACATCACTGCACTTTAGCCTGGGCGACAGAGTGAGACCCTATCAAAAAAAAAAAATAGAACCACCATATGATCCAGCAATCCTACTACCACTACTGGTTTTTTATCTAAATGAAAGAAAATCAGTATATCAAAGAGCTACCTGCACCCCCATGTTTATTGTAGCACTATTCACAATAGACAAGATATGGAATTAACCTAAGTGTTCATCACCAAATGAATGGATATAGAAAATGTGGTATGTATACACACACACACACACACACACAAAATAGAATACTATTCAGCCATAGAAAAGAATGAAATCCTGTCATTTGCAGCAACGTGGGCTGGGCATGGTGGCTCATGTCTGTAATCCTAGCACTCTGGGAGGCTGAGGCAGGAGGATTGCTTGAGCTCAGGAGTTTGAGACCAAACTGAGCAAGAGTGAGACCCCGTCTCTTAAAAAAAAAAAAAAATGCAGCAACATGGATGGAACTGGAGGTCATTATGTTACGTGCAATAAGTTAGATACATATATACATACATACAGTTGGAAGGAATAAGTTCTAGTGTTCAATAGCCCGAGAGTATATTTAACAATACTTTATGTATATTTCAAAATACCCAGATTTGAAATGTTCCCAACACAATGAAATGATAAGTGAAATGGTAAGTCTTTGAGATGATGGATATCTTAAATACCCTCATTCGATCATTACACATCATATGCTTGTATCAAAATATCCCATGTACCCCATAAATATGTACAGTTATGTATCAATAAAAAATTTTAGACTATTCATATTGAAGCAAAATGGTAAACATTTGACAAACTAAGGCATAGCTTTTTCTGGTAGCATTTATGTCTTACAGTTTATTGTGTTTAACAGTCTTTTAAACAATCTCTCCCCTCCACAAACGATTTCACTATAGCTTATTATCTCTGCCCCAACAGCTAGGATGAGACTTGCGTCTTGTTATAAAGTATTAAATTACAACAGGATTATAAAAATGAGATCAGTTTTTATACTAACCTAGCCAAGCTTTCTAAATTTCCAAGTATAGCATATTCTGATTTGGACTCATATCATGTATTATGTTGCTTGTATTTTAAGCAGAGTCATTTATAGCCAACAGCATATCCCTGTTTTGTGTAGAGGAATTGACAAAAGTGATGAAAATTGTATTAGGTTATAGAACTAATTCTGAAATAGGGTTATGCATATCTAAAGTGCTTTTATCCCTTCCTTTTTCAGGGCATCTCACTGGGAGATATTTCTCCTTTTCTAGGCAGTATCAATGATGTCATGAATTCTTCAGCACATTATAATGTAAATTTTAGCCAGGCTATAAGTCACGATGTGAATCTTCATGAGGCCAGGTTGCTGTGTCCCAACAGTACATTTAGAAGAGATCCAGTAACAAGGACTTCACAGGCACAAGAACCACTTCTGCAGTTAACTTGTCATACCGTCAATCCTGAGCAAACCGTTACTGGAACTAATTTGACCGGATTTCTCCCACCTGTTGATAATCAGATGAGGAATCTAACAAGCCAAGACCTACTATATGATCTTGATGTAAATATATTTGATGAGATAAACCTAATGTCATTGGCCACAGAAGATTTTAATCCAATGGAAGTTTCCCAGCTTTTTGAAGAACCGGATTCTGATTCTGGCCTTTCTTTAAATTCAAGTCACAATAGCATCTCTGTCACCAAGTCTAATTCTTCTCATTCTATGTATGATGAAGGTGCTATAGGTTATAGCAGTGACCTTGAATCTCTTTCCCATCATGACTTAGAAGGAGCGGTAGGAGGCTACTATGCAGAACCCAGTAAGCTTTGTCACATGGATCATAGGAGTGATTCTGGTTTCCATGGGGATCTTACATTTCAACACGTATTTCATAACCACACTTACCATTTGCAGCCAAGTGCACCAGAATCCACTTCTGAATCCTTTTCATGGCCTGGGAAGTCACAGAAAATAAGAAGTAGGTACCTCAATGACACAGATAGAAACTTGAGCCGTGATGAACGGCGTGCTAAAGCTCTGCATATCCCTTTTTCTGTAGATGAAATTGTCCGTATGCCTGTTGAGTCTTTCAACAGCATGTTAAGTAGGTACTACCTGACAGACCTACAAGTCTCGCTCATCCGTGATATCCGACGAAGAGGGAAAAATAAAGTAGCTGCTCAGAACTGTCGTAAACGCAAATTAGACATAATTTTGAATCTAGAAGATGATGTATGTAACTTGCAAGCAAAGAAGGAAACCCTTAAGAGAGAGCGAGCCCAGTGTAACAAAGCAATTAACTTAATGAAACAGAAACTGCATGACCTTTATCATGATGTTTTTAGTAGGTTAAGAGATGACCAAGGTAGGCCAGTCAATCCAAATCAGTATGCTCTTCAGTGCAGTCATGATGGAAGCGTTTTGATCATACCCAAAGAACTGGTGACCTCAGGCCACAAAAAGGAAACCCAAAAGGGAAAGAGAAAAAGTGAGAGAAGAAACTAAAAATGGACTCAAGTGGATAAAGTAGTAATGTTCAGAAACTTATTATCTGGATCACAAACCACTGAAATTGCTTCAAGTGTTACATCTTTTAAGTACTGCTACCTGCAGTACTCAGTTAAGGCTACATTTTGAAGTTTATATAGACAAATATTTTGAACTTCAAGATTGTAACTTACTGGGAATTTACAGGAAGCCACAACTTTTCACGAAATCCTAGTACTGCATTGTATAAAAGATTCATAAATAGTTATGTTTAAAGAATAGGGTAATATTAAAACCTGGTTATGACTTACCACTTTGGCAACTTTTTTTTTAAAAATAAGACGGTCACTTCAAAGAGCACAGAGGATCTAATTGTTTTAAGATGTATTTGTTTTTTATGACTTAAAATGTAAAGTAGCCTTATTTCCACCTGTTAGCACTGTAATGGGCTTTTCAAGAGCTATTTTAATTTTTTTTAGTATTTATAAATTTTTCTTTCTTTGGAAATAAATTTTATATTTGAATGTATTAAACTTTTTCCCTTTTATACAGAAATTCCAAGCAAATTTAACCTTAATTTTCCCTCCAAAATATGTACATTCAGGAATGAGTGAACATCTTGCAAATAGGGCAGCATAGTGAAAATTTGTTTTAATTTACACAAATCAATCAGATTCAAGCCAGATTGATGTCAACAAAGTATGCCAAACTGACATGGCAAATGCCCCCTCAGACTTAACACACAAACTACATGAAATCAAAACTAAAAAATGGCCAAGCTCTGAGCCAAGGTGCCAAAAACAAAGAAAACTTTAAAATATTAGAGTGCATTAGGCCTGAGGGCAAAGACCTACAGTCACCAGCAGTTTAGAGCACAGGTATCTCTGTTCCCTGTAACCAGAGATAGAATGGAGCTGCCTGCGTGGAGAAACAATTCCTTTTTGTGTATATTCTTAAACCCATAGAGTCCTTGGCCAGCCCATAGGGATGGCCTCACATCCTAGAATACTGAGATCTCACCAAATTCACCAAAACATTTACAAGCTTTACAAAAAAACCAAACCATCAGTAAGAGGAATTAAATAGATGAACATACAGATTTTACAACCAAAGAACTAGAGATAGTGGAAGCATCTGAAAGGTATTTAAATGTTTAAAATGTTGGCTAAGGGCAAAAAATAGATTTGAAAGTAAACCAACTAGTGATTAATCCTAGAAATAATGGTATGTGAAATGAAAACCATTTCAGTTGTTTATTTGAACAGTAAACAGGAGATTGTGAATTTTCTGAAGACAGCAATGACCTCACCCAGATTGTCAAGTTTGGGTAACATCAAGATTTTAACATGCACTGTTGGTCTAATGCTCAATTTCCAAATTTTCAGAATTAAGGTTCACAGATGTTATTTCTACTGTAGGAATCACTGACTTACAATGCAGAATATCAAAAGTCATAGAAAGTATTACTTTGGGTTACAGATATGTACACGATACTTATACAGTCTGGACTTCTCTAATAGTAGTTCTTTTTCCATTCTAAGTCAGGCATACATATTTCTTCCAAGACCTAGATTTTGCCAGCAAATACTTCCAGATGGAAACATTACCCTTCCATGACCACTGCTTTGTTCAGTGATCACTTACACTGTTGGCAGGCTTTCTTCCAAATGTCTTAAAAACTTCTGGTTATTCATATTACTTTAGAGCACATTAAAGCAAAAATTGTTTTAAGCCTACAATGTAAAATCCCACAGTACCAATTTTAAGTTTCAGAACTGGTTAGTGTATTCATATGAGTGCCTGCTTGTCGGACTCTATTCAAACCCCTGAAAATACCAAGGAAAAAAAATACAGTGGAGAAAACTGGGAATATGTTCATGATGACTAAAATTTAAACTAAAATTTTAAGTCTGTAAGGTATTTACTGTTGTCCCTCTGTATCCCTGAATTCAACTAACTGCAGATCAAATATATTTTTTTGGAAAAAAGCAAGATGGTTGTACCTGTGATGAACATTTCCTTTTGCCTATCATTATTCTCTGAACACAGTGTAACTATTTACCTAGCTTACCCTTTGTGTATTAGGTATCATAACTTAGAGATGATTTTTAGTGTGTAGGAAGATTGCATAGGTTATGCGCAAATAAATACACCATTTGATGTAAGGAACTTGAGCATCTGTGGATTTCCTTACCTGTGTGAGGTCCTAGAACCAGTCTGCCCACAAATACCAAGGGACCGCAACTGGTGCGCTGTGACCAAAGGTCAAAAAAATCACACTTTCATTATAGCCAGTTCCACAAGATCTAACTCGCCACAGACTAGTTTGCTAACCAAAAACAGGTCACCTCCAAACATACTGGATTCAGGGGATGTAAACAAGCTGATTATCAATACTGCAGTTCTAACAGTGGAGAAACCACGTTAGGGCTTTAGTGTACACTGACAGATTAATCTGAAACCTAAAGGTTGATTTATTATTGCTAGCCAGAACTTTAGTTCAACAGGGTACAGCCAACAGACTACAACAGTGTTGTGCCCCAACCATTTTCAAATTATGTGATGTGGAACTTAGATGCAAAATCTCAAGAACTGCAGACAGGTAAAATCTATAATGCCTATCCTTGTATATGTTAGTTCAGTCTGCACTTAACCTTTTAAGCCTTTTCTAGTATGCACCTTTTTCCCTCCTGAATTCAGTGGGTGGCCCAAACCTCCCACTTCAGTTTGGACTGATCCCAATATAAACATCCTTTCCTTACCTATAAAGAATAAAAATTGATTCCAATGACATCATCAAATTAAAATTGAACAATGGAGTTAAAGTGAAATATGGCAAAACCCACCATGTGGACATCACACTTATTAAAACCTTCAAATTTCCTTCTGGTAGCAGTGAACAGATGGCCAAGTTGACATCTTCACAGGTGTGACGAGATTAGTCAATCATGTATGCTCCAAGCACTATGTACTGAACAAGGCCATATGGATACTTGAGGTCTCTCTGAAAGGTGCCTTCAATTTCAGCACTGGCTTTCAAAACACAAAATGTTACCATATGGGTCTATGCGAGAACATAATACCCTTGTTAAATGCATCCTATTTTAAGTAGCTAGATCAGTTTTTCCCCATCCCTACTCGTCTTTGAAGTTTGCTCTCTGGCAATCCAATTACCTGGTATTCCTTGTTAACCCCATGCCCACAAAAAACTACAGCTAACCATTGTTAGTCGTAGCACCAAGTCGTATTAAAATTGCACAGGGCACATCAAGCACGTGGAGACATCACTTCCAAACCTTAAAGATTGTGAGGCTGAATAAAATTAAGTGGAGAATATACTTTAGGAGTCCTGAGATTAATGATGGTCCCTACCTTCTACAGAAGAAAACCAGCCCATACTTTTCAACTACCAGCTATTAGTAATCAACTCAGACGTCTTTTAAAGCCTCCATAAATTAGCTCCCAATACCTAAAATATTCAGTAGGTCCAGACCAGATTCTTACACCAACCAAATTTGGCTATAAAAACCTTATAGGTGGAAAACCCAGCTTCATCGAAACACATAAAAACCTGGGAACAAGCACTCCCGAGTGTGGTTGCCAGCTTCAAAAACCATCTTTGTCAATGAGTAGGACCCTCCCCCACAGTGTGATCATTAGAATACGAGACAGTGTGACTTCCAAAGTGCAGTCATGTTTGTCAATTTTCCCTTACTTTCTTGAATCATTCACTGAGGGAAGATAACAGCCATCCTTGTTGGTATGTCATCTTGAATAATTTCCAACCCCAACCAAGATTTTTTGTGACTGCAACCTCGAGTTTTTAGCCAGAATCACCACACGTTCCAGATGCTGAAGAGTTATGTTGCTTTGAAGTGCTTTAAGTATTGAGGTCATAATAGCAATACACACAAGGTTTTCTTTAGTGTCTCAGGTTATAAAAAAAAAAAAAACCTTAAATTTCTAAAGATCAATACACACAGGAAATGTCTGTTTAATATCCAACATTACCTACATGATTAGTGAACCCTTATCGTCATAAACCAGTTCATTTCAGCCTATTGTGCATTACTCAATCTTTCCCTATTATTTGTAACATTCCTTTGACCTTGCTAGTTTAGACATTTGAAGTGGTACATCATCAACTTATTTACTTCTTCAAAGTTCAACTTCTTTGTGCCAGACATTTTTAAACCTTCAGAATTAACTTTGAAGTGTTCATGCAATAGTGATGGATGTAGCTACTATTTCAAACAGAAAATAGCTCATAGCCATTAGTCTGACTTACCTGTGAGATACCTATCATCAAAATAAACTGTAATTGAAAAAAGTCAGTTATCTTTGCCCTTATTTTTCTGATTTATCTGGTTTCAGGTAAATGTCCAAACAGGAAAGACTATTAAATTTTATCCAAGAAGTTTAACCTTTTAAAAAGATGATCATTGATATTCACCTAAGTGTAAAATGCAAAAGAACTAACTGCCATCTGACAAACTAGTATGAGAGACTTTTAGTGCTTTGCATAGCCAGTTACTTTGGACCACTCTAGCTGGTTAATTTAAAATTCATGATTTCAAAACATCACCAGCAATGTTAGACATACAGGGTAAAGTCAGTAAACTGCAGCAGTATTCAAACGCTGAATATACAGTGCATAAATAGCATTTTATTAGGGACAGCCAATAATGTCCACAATGCTCTTCCTCTCATTTGTCTATTAATATTGAAAGAAAATGTAAATATGCATAGCTTTGTGAAACTGCTTTAAAAATATAGGGGATAGCAATGTTTTAGACAACTATGTTCGTAGAACAAGATTGACACATTATGTGTAAACATTACACCAAGTATTTAGATACAAAAGTATTTATTTTATAAACTTTAAAATAGAATTTTAATGTATCTACTCACAAAACCTAACTTAAAACATGATACATTTATCTCTCTAGCTGATTTGATGTTACTGTTTAACAAACAACACTCATTTTGTAATTGTTTTATATCAAGAACCTGAACTAAATGAAATCTGTTTTGTCAGAAAACATTTCCCTTTTATCTTAGAGTGCTTTTTAAATGAAGGCACCAACAAGAACTACTTTCAGATGGTACAGAATTTCTTATTTCTTGAAGACTCTGTGGTTGACCACTTCTTCATTAGTTACCTGCAGCAAGACACCTTCCTGCCAAAGGAAAAAAAAAGTATCTGAAGAAGTTTATCATGTTTGTCCAAAGAACCTAAATAACTTCAGTGGTGATCTTAGGATCAAAGAAGACTCACTGGTGCATATAGTGGAACAAGCCCTGAATATCACATTCCTGAAAAGGCAATAAAGCCAGGCAATGAAACTCCATTGGTATTTAGTTTAAGAAATGAACTTCGGCAGCCAACCTACATCTATCTTTCTTCAGGGTAGGACACTGGGCAAGAATTACTACATTTAAACCCAACTATTTAGTATGGGATACATACAAGATTTATAATGTAGAACTTTACTCATAAGCATAAACTATTATCTGAAAGTAGATTCAACCATTTTGCCCCTACCTTTTCTTTCAGCCTCGTGATAAGCATGTAAAGCTAGAACCATAAAGTAATAGAACAAATGTCTTTATTTTAATAAAAACCCCTAATTCACTCGAAATGCTTGATCCAAGAAACGTGAATACACAAGGATGTAACGATGGGAAATCTCATGATTTATTGAATTTGCAGCCTAACTTTTACCTACCATTTTACTACCAACACCACTGAAGGAACCAAGAAAAGCTTTATTAATGATCACTTGGCTTGCCTCAGCTGTTGAAATGAAGCACTTTACAGTCTTTGTGGCAGCAGAATATACTTGTCCATGGCTCATATCAATGCTAAAATTCCAGCAGGGAAAAAAATGATATGTTAAGCACCTGAATCTTCATGGAGGGGGGAGGGGGTGGGAAAGAAGGAAAAAAAGGGAAAAACAACCAAAATAATTTAAGTAAATGACAGATTGGAAAACAGGGTTTAAAAAATTCTCTTGAGTTTATAAATTGTTAAACTCAATTTATAGCTATGTTAAACTACATAAAGAACCACTATACTGAAAGACCATTGAAGAGTATTAGTTTATCTTTTAGGGAGGAAAATTAAGAAAGGAAAAGTAAATAAGATCTTACCTAAAGAAGTTTAACTGAAGCTTAGAACTATTTTGCTCTACACCCTCAGCTTTCGTTGGCATCCTTATAAACTACTGTAGTTAAAGCTTTGTAGAAACAGCGCAGTTTTTTAAGACTGGCTGAACTTAGTAGCCGTGTCAAGAGTTCTCTTGTACTAGACCTGTGTCCCTGAAGAGTACCTCGCTGGGGTTATTTCCTTTCCTTGCATTGAAGAAGCAGCATCTAAAAGATCTAAAAAGGTGTTTCTCCTTGCAGAGATATCCCTTAAGTTAACTACATAATTTAATCCTGATGAATTGCAGACAACACACTTATATCTGACCAGCATTTATCTTATACAAATATACAACAGCTTTGCAACGGACCTTAATTATACTACCCCCTCCTTAACTTATTTAAAATAAAAAGTCTATAATTACACAATTTCCTTTAGAATTATTTTATTAAATCATAAATGTACAACAGCTTCTTAACTCTACACACGCACTTAAATTTTTTAAAGGAAAAACGTTATGTCTTATTACACCATGATCCTGGCTAATAGCTTTTCAAAACTTTGAGAAAAATCTTAAAAAAGGTTTCACATGTCACCTGAAACTTACAAATTTAACATTATCAAAGAAGGAATGCTTCTACACTCTTACAAAGACCACTAGAAAGAAACAACAATTAAAAAGCTAAGAAACTGTCTCAAAGGCATTTTTTTTTTACAATCCTTCCTCCACAGTAAGGTAATGTTATTAAATAATCCAATCCATTCACAAAATGGCTCTCTGCATCTGCTCTGGTGTCTTCTGCCATATCACTGCATATTTATGCATGACTGAGATAAGAGTTTCCTTAACATTGTTATTTCGATAACCTGAAGCTGTTCTGTTACCTCTGGGCTCTCATCCTCTCCTATTTATACAGTGAAGCCTGTTTCAACAGAAGTAAAGAGTAAAAAAAAAATAGGTTATGAAATTATCCATCTAACCAGATTTTTAGGAAAGATAACATGATCCTAAAAAGCTTTTACTCCTGCAGCTAGTTCTCCCAAGACAATAATAATTATAAAACTCAAAAGCTACTTACCCATGGCAAATTGGAAGAAGCTTAATATCGGCTCCTCCCACCATAACCCCCACTTCCTCCACTGCCTCCAGGACCATAATTTCCTAGAATTGTTGGAACAGCAAGAGAAAGCAATCTTACTTTGATTTCTGATGATCAGCCTAATACAATAGTTGACTCTATTTTATACCCATTCAGTCTTTAAAATAAGCAGATCATAACCTAATGTGCCCAATTAGCCAAATTGCTTGGGAGATAAAATTACCCAAGGTTCATAGACATCTGTTCTTAAAATCTTTAAACTTTAATACATTTTGCTGATATTTTTTAAAGGGTCCTCTCAGCATTATTTTAGAGAAAGTAAACATTTTAGAACTATATCAAGAACAAAATACATATAAAATCTGTAGTCCTACTAAAAACTTTCTCGAAATTAAGCTAAACTGGTTTGAATAAAGGCACAGAATTATTTAACTTTCAAAGAGGCTCACCATACCAATTTATACCACTTGCCATGTGCTCAGTAATTTTGACTTTCTCCTTAAGTAATCAGACAAAGAAAATCTCCCCCCACCGGAAGTATCTAAACTACCTTCCTCAGTCCAAAACATTTCACCAGCCATCTCCACCCACCCCAATCCCTAATCAGATGTTACAACTGTTTGCTGATATACTCAGATCTCTGCAAAATTTCTTTAATCCAGTAACATTATATATAATGGGAGAATTATTCAAATATATACACACTTAGTACGTTTAAGTCATGAAAGACTAATCTTTTAATCACACAAAAATGTGAAGAATCTCAATTTATTAATTAATTACCTCCACCATATGGTCCCCCCATGTTCCTGCTACCACCAAAGTTGCCACTCTTCATTGGACCATAGTTAGAAGGTTGTTGGTTATAATTTCCAAAATCATTGTAATTTCCACTTCCATAATTTCCTGCAAAAAAATTGGAATACGAGCATAATGAACCTTAAAATAAAACAAACATTAAACCACTAATACATGCTGAGTACTCAGAAAATCCCACATATCACAATATATGCAAAACACCTAACTATAGTTTTTAAAAGCATCTAATGACAACAGTGAAATGAAAAATCAAGTGTTAAAAGCCCTTAATTCCATTCCAAATTCCCACAAGAATTGCAGGTGAATTTATTACCTCCTCCATAGTTGTCATAACCACCTCCGTAGCCCCCACCCTGGTTGCCATATCCAGGTCCTCCACCACCATATCCTCCTCTTCCTCCTCCATAACCAGGGCTACCTCCAAAATTGCCACCTATTATAAAATAAGCCTTTCAGTAATTACTTAATATTTTCAATTCCATTTGAACTGTCTTATCACACCCATTTCCAGCTTTCCAAAATACATATTTTCATAAATATATTCCCTCTACGAAATCTCTTAAGGGCTGAATACCTATCCTTGGCAAACTTTTGGGGGCTGGGGTTCCTACCCACAGCCAACTGGATAAAACACTGATAGAGACTTAAATACCTATAATACCACAGCATAAACCATTTATAGAGACTTAAATACCTGCGATACCACAATTTTCCCCTAAAACTGAAGATACTAAGGATCCCTCTTGAAGGTATCTTCAAACACTTAAGTATTTTGTAGTATAAGGATTGTGAGGAGATTAGCAGTATGGGCTAGGAAGAAAGTGTAACAGCCAACTTCTTCCCAGTAGTCCAAAATATTAAGCTCCCAATTCATGTTTCCCCATGAAATGAATTACACTATGTCTTTCCTCAAGAGTATTGTTCACTACCCTCTCCCAAAGTAAATATGGGGATAGGACCAGAAATTAGTAAATGTTCATATAAATCAAAACTTATTTATTCAATCTAGCACCTTAAAAACAAACAAAAAAAAACTTCTTCAAAACTGGTATACCATCAAGTCTCAAATTATTTACAAGCTATAATTTTAAATTAAAATTTCCAAGTAACACCGGAAAAGTTAGATACAGAACTTAGTTATGCCAAATAAGTGGCAAAACCAGGAATAAAAATCTACTGGTAGCCCAGTTTTAAAATGTCCCTTTTTCTTGTTAGGAAGCCAGTCAGGAAGTTATCAACCCCTTTTCTACACTCCAATGAAACTGATTCATTTAAAGTTGTCACTTGATGTGTAACAGTGGCTCATAACCCTATCTGTAGCCAAGAGCACACTTACATACATATTTTGAGAGTTCCTGAGATTACTTTTTAGATGTTCTCCTGGGAAATCAATTATCTACTTAAGGGCTAAGACAAGAATTGCTCTCACATATCCTTCCCTTCATGTGTTGATCTCAGTCAATTCCCATATCCTATACCTTTCCAGTTCATAAAAATCACATTTTGATCCAATTTGTTTGCTTCAGAAACAATGGGATACCATGGCGGCACCTTTAAATTCTCACTTAAAATCCATCCACGATTTTGCGCTATATTCCTTAAGCTATAAAATAGCTAAGATACAAATAAATTATAAAGGAAAAACCAAATAATCAAATCACTATCACCTAAGCCCATCATAAAGCGTAAAATACAGAAAACTTTAAAAGCTGATGGATAAACAAACATATACAATGCAGTTAAGTTTAAGTCACAGAAATCGAAATAAACTGACCTCCAGGTCCTCCTCCATACCCATTATAGCCATCCCCAAATCCACGTCCACTTCCATATCCATCTGTGAGGAAAAGAGATGATTATAAACTGTTCACCCTACTCAATTGTTAGAAGTCACTCCCTCCACATTCTATTAGTAATCCCAAGATGAGAGTTGAGAACCTTAAGATGGAACACACACGTGTTGACTAGTTTATTCATAAAAAGAAAAAAACCATGAAAACACATGATTAAATCTTATTACCAAGACAACTGTCTGTGGGCTTGGACTGAGCAAGCTCAATTTAAGAGATTCCATTTGATTACACATAGTAATAACAACGAATGGGGCCAAAGCTTTTCTTGTTGGCACTTCATTACGTTATCTATTCAGATAAATACATCTGGTATTAACCCCTTTTATCTTTTAACTGTAAGTTGGGGTGCACCAGAATTCAACCTATTTTAAGTCTTAAGGACAACCTTTTAATTTAGATTGGATTTTCTGATTCTAATTAAAACTTAATCATAGTAGTATTTTTAATCATGCACATTCAGCCTTTAAACACTTAGAACCTGAACTTACCAGATCCTCCTCTAAAGTTACTTCCTGGTCCTGGTCCAAAATTTCCACCACCACCACGAGAATCGCCAAAACCAAAGTTGCCTATAATAAATGCCCTAATTAGAAGCAAGCACTACCACAAATAAAAAGAAAGAAAAAACAGAATTAATGAAGTTACCTCCTCTTCCACTCCTAGAACTTTGAACTTCCTGCATTTCTTGTCTGGACAAAGCCTTTCTTACTTCTGCATTATGACCATTGATGGTATGGTATTTCTGCACTGGAATGGGGGGAAAAAAAAAAAACCACCACCAGACTCCATTAATCAGCACTGCAACAGTAAAGCAACACAGAAAGTTCACCTTTTAATTAAGATGTAGATGTTAACATACCCAAAGTTTAATATACGTTAAAAGCCATACACTTGTAGACACTTACACACAATTTTATCCACAGGATCATGGTCATCAAAAGTAACAAAGCCAAAGCCTCTTTTCTTTCCAGACTGCCTATCGGTAATTATCTCAATGGTATCAATTTTTCCATACTCCTCAAAGTAATCCCTAAGGTGATGCTCCTCAGTGTCTTCCTTAATTCCACCAACAAACAGCTTCTTCACAGTTACATGAGCCCCTGGTTTTCCAGACTCCTAAAATGGTGGGGTCAGAAGAAAATTCATCTTGACACAAGAAACCAAAAGCATGACTGAAAGCATACCATGTTTGTACCACATACGGCTTCTATCTACCTTATGATAAAATACCAGGCAAAGGAAGGTTTTAAGAGCCCAGTCTTTTGAAAAATAAGTTAGCTTGAGGATGAAAAGGTCCAGAAACCCAACAGCTTTAATAAGGAAAAAAACTATTTCGAAAACCACACTCAGATCTTCCCCATGTTATGTTTTGCTTACCTCTCTTGCTACAGCACGTTTTGGCTCAACCACTCTCCCATCAATTGAATGAGGTCTTGCAGCCATGGCAGCATCAACCTCAGCCATGGATGAAAAGGTTACAAAACCAAATCCTCTTGATCTTTTGCTTGCAGGATCCCTCATTACCTTGAAAACCAAAGGGTAAACTTTAGCATTTTACCTTATTTTTGTTATTAAATTGCAACATGAATTACAGTAGTTTTACTACAAACACTGTTCTAAGTTATTTTCTGCATGATTCATTCACTGAACGTAAAGCAAAAAGATTAGTGTCTCATTCAGAATTTCATAACTCACGTACCACACAGTCTGTAAGTTTTCCCCATTGCTCATAGTAGTTCCTCAAACTTTCTTCTGTGGTTTCAAAGCTTAAGCCACCAATAAAGAGTTTACGGAACTGTTCCTTTTCTCTCTGCAAAGGAAAACACCATTTCAATTTTTATTTACATTTTCGCTTTGTATGCAGGAAATTAAATTCTTAAATATGAGGTGACCTGCTGGCAGAGTACCTTTTTCCTCTCCAAAGGAACAGTTTCTAAAGTTTTCTGGGGGGGAAAAAAAAAACTTACATCAAATTTAAACCATATGTTAAACTGCATATTAGTTGTGCTACACCAAAAAAATTGCCTCAGCTGAACTATACAAGTTTCAAAGTCATTAATGCTTGATTTAAATCTACAACATTAAATTATCTTGAACATACTTACTATCACTTAATTTTTTAAAAAAAACTTTGAGAATATAGGAACAAATCTATCCTGTAATTAAAGGGTTACTAAAGAATTCTAATAAATATTTTCATTCAAACCTACTGCCTAAAAACACAGTAGTTAGCTTTTACCCAATTTAGATTATTTTTTAAAATATAAAAAGTAACTCTTGGTTCCTTATGACCCAAACTCTATCACTGATTTCAGGATTCAGTATCTGAAAAGTAAGAGATTTCTTTCCCCTTAACTGCCCCCTCTGGTGGCGATTCTAAGTTCTCTCAACCAAAAAACCCTAATAAATGTGATTTAAGTTTCTCCATATAACAGTCAATTAAGAAAAAATTTAAATATTCAAGATATACATAAATGACCGTAAAAATAGCCTCTTATTAACCACGACAAACTAATTTTTAAGACCAGCATCACATAAAGCTTAAAAAGTTTAACATACTGATTTTTTGGTGGGCACTCATAATTATTATTTAGGAAACAGTACAGAAAAATCCGAATTACTATTCAGCTAACTATACGTACAGTAAAACATTCACCTGGAGTAAATGTTTAAAAGATAATTGATTCATTAAATATATTAAAAGCTCATTTTTACTAAACTAAAGTGGCCATCTGGTGTAAACACAGCACAAGACAAGTAACTCAAATTTTACAAAGGAAAAAAATCTGAGCTGAAATCTTTTATCATCTGCAAATAAGTAAGCAAATATGCTGCACTAAACAGCGCTTTGTTTTGGGAAGTTAAAAAAGAATAAATCAGTTAGGTAAACTACCTAAGTAGGTAATTACCTAGTAAAGTAACTAAGTTTAAAAAATTAGAAATCCATAACATAGAATAGGTCATGACATCCAGAATCAACTGCTATGAATGCACGATGCAAACTAAAAAGGTCAAATGTAATTTTTTATGCAACAATTTTGTTCGTAGCAAGCAGTATTACTGCTCTAAACCCACGGGTTCTATGGAGGCTCTCCCCTCCATGCGTATTCCCTCCCAAGTGCTCAAATATAGTGGTAGGAACCAATTCAGCCAGATTTTTTTCCTGTATAGTTCAGTTTTCAGGATTCTGAAAATTTAAAAAAAACTGAAATTATCAAACTAGCTCCTATAAGACATTCAAATAACATCTTTTAAAATGGTTACTTGGCAAGTTGATGTCTGGATTTTCCAGCTAATTTCATCTATTCTAAATATTTGTACATAACGTTTCTCTAAACCCAAGTAAGAGATAAAGTACATCTACAAGTCTTACAAAGCACTAACAAAAAGCAAAAACTCATTACTTACCTCACATTTTCCAAACTTACCCGACGTCCACTATCGATTATAAGCAAAGTTATTTTATAAACGTGCTTAGGGTCAAAGAAAGTAATCAGATAGACCCCCTTCGCTTGAGCCCTTATGTTTATCAATGTAACGATCAACCATGATTACAAACATAAATGAGAAAAGTGACAAATTTCAAATACACGGTGGCCCAGGCCTAAAACAATTTTGTACATAAATACACACGCATTGAAGGGCTGAGCCATGTTTTAGCCACAGTACAACTAAAGATAAAAATCATTTTTTCGCCTCCTAATACCTTCATCTACAAAGGATCCATGGTTTTGTTTTACCCAGGAACGATTAAACTTCCCAATAAAAATGTTACTTAAAATATGAATTTCTACGATTTAAACGGAATCCTTCACGGCAATAAAGGATTCTGAGAAGAATATCCCTCCCCCTAGGTAGCCTTCCATCCTCACTGCCACTCTCGTAGTCGGTACTAATTTAAAGGCTCCCCAGTTTTTTTATTTCTAGTTTCCTGCGATTCGACCACCCTTTTAATCCCCGCAGACCCAGATAAAACCGTTATCCAAAGAAAGAATCGGAAAACATAAAATGGTTTCTTTACAATTGGGCTCGCGTCGACAGCGGCCCAACGCCCTAGGTCGCAATACCTTGTCCTAAACCGCGCCAGCGAGCCCTGCGGACCCCCCCGCCCGCCCGCTCTTCCGTGTGGCTCCGAGCGCAATGGCGCCATTTCATCGAGGGGAAGGCAGAGCGCCTTTAATGAAGTGCGCAGGACTCTAAAGATCCAAGCTCACAAAACACTGCAAATCCACCTCGAAACGGTATGAAAACAGCCCGAGAAGAAAGAAAAATAGTTAACCACGTCTATGCTTTGATAAAGAAATCAAACCAGGACAATTTAGAGAGTTAAAAGAGAAACGCTGCGAGAGAGGAGAGACATGAAAATGGCGGCCGCCAAATCCGGTTCCCGGGAGAGAGGGGGAGGGGAAGCTCCGCGGACTCGCTCACGGGGACCCGATGCCCGCCGAAACGCTCAACGCGGAGACGCCGGGGCCCCCAAATCAGCGTGCTTTAGAAAGGGAATGAGAATTCCCGCCTCCGCGCCCCACTTGGACTAAAGCGGGGCTGCGTCCGCCATGTGGAAGTTCCCTTCCCCCACCCCCAGTACAGGGAAATGGCGCCGGGAGGCTGAGGGTGGGGAAGGAAGGTGTTTGTACAGTCAAGCCTCTGCTATCGACCCTCTTAAAAATATCTCCAGACCAACCGCTACTAAGGCGGCCCGATTTCCTGCCGCTCTCCCACTGAGGCAGCTGGCCGACTTCCACTGAGGCGCCAACGGCCTCACCATGCCCTTTCCAATAACTCATTGATTTCAAACCCGTTACCTCCATCGCGGACTCAGTCGCTTCAGCCCGATTTCCCGCAGCCGAGCGAGATGAGAGAGATCTCCGCGGACGAACACGAACCGGACTCGTCCTGGCGCTGTAGTGAGAACTGCCACTGGTCGAGAAACAACACCGCTAGGAGCACCTCCACCCGGGACCCGGCGCTGCTGCTACTGCCGCTAGAGCCGCTGCCGCCGCTTTTCTAGAACCTTCCCCCCGACCAACGCGTCTTCCTTACGTCAGGCCGTTGCGTAAACGTCCTAACCGCCGCCAATGGCGGGAACGCTCTACCCCTCCTTACGCCAAGTACGTAACCCTCCCCCACTTGTGGCCAATGACAGTGCTTGACGTCACTTGCGTAAATGGCATTAGTGAATTGCGGAAGGCTCGAGTCTTGCGTTTTACTTCCTTTCTGAATTAGGTACAGCCCCCGCCCTAGCGCAGGGCAGGTGAGAAACGGTCGCGCAGTTTGAAATAAACGCTGTTGGGAGGAGCTTAATCCGCAGCCCGGAGGTCCAGCCCCCTCAACCCGGGAGGTGGTCCCTGAAGCTACGCCTTTGACAATTCTCTTAGTTCTCCCGCCATAAAAATCTTTGTCGCCTTCCCCCTTCGTTTTCCCTCCCCAGCAGAGGACTAACTCAGCCCCTTCCGGAAACACCCAAAGCGGCTTCTAGTCAACAAATTATTGTCTACGCTGCACCAACCTAACCCTGGCCTTTGGGGCTGACCCTTCGGGGTCGAGAGAGGTGTTTCCAGCGAGTGACCCGCAAGGGGCACTCGTTTTTAGCTCCCAATTCCCCCCTCCCCTAGCGTTTAGAAGATCCCAACCCCAGGGGCGAGGAAGTGGGCGGAGTCGGGTTTGGGCGCCAGCCTCTGCTGCTGCGAAGCAGGAAAGCATCCACCGAGAAGACTCTCGTCACCGTCCTCGCCCCTCCTTTCCGCTCCCTCCCCTCAGGGGACCACCAGGCGCCACGCCGCGAACGGTAAGTGCCGCGGTCGCCGCCTCCCTTCCCCCCTCGGGCTCCAGGTTCCCAGAGGGCGTGGCGCGCGGCCCCTCCTCCTGCCGGGCGCGCGCGCCCGCGGCCCCGCCCCTCGCGGCCGCCCACCGTGGGCGGTGCCAGTCCCCCCACCCCCCCGCCGGCAGCCCCGTGCGCAGCTCCCCCGCCGCCTCCCCCTCCCCCTCCCCCTCCGATGTGGCTCGAGCTTGAAGCGCGCAGGGCCGGAGACGCCGTAGACACGCGACCCGGAGCACCTCAGAGGCGGTGAAGTCGGTGGCTTTCTTAATCTCTCGCTCTCGTTCGGTGGTGGTGCTTAAGATACCACATGCGCCCCGGGCCCCCCCTTTCCCCACTTCCCGCCCCTCTCCGCCGGACCCCGCGTCGGGAGCTGCAGGCAGGAGCGGAGGGTCGAGTGGAGGCACCGCGGCTGGCGTGGCGCTGGGCCGGCGCCTTTAGTTGAGCCGACGGCTCTGTCTTCGAGAGGGTGGAGAGCTGTGGCTACAGCCGCTTTATTTCTAGACAAAGCGCATTTCCTTCCCCCCTCCCCCATCCCCGTTCAAGATGAGGGGCCGATCTCCACGCGGGGTGGGTCGGAGAGGTGGGCCTCCAGGAAGGGCGCTGCATTTTCCCGCATCCGCGAGGCCTGGTGGTGCGCGCGGCCCGCTGTCCCAGGGCTGCGGCTCGCGCTCCGTTACGTGGCCGCCGCCGGGGTTTGGCGCGGGCCGAGTGGCGCAGTGCCCTTGAGCCCCCGCGCCGCGGCCTTTGTTTCTCCCAGCGGATGCGCTGACCACGAGGCCCGCGCTCCCGGGTGGGGGGCGGGCGCTTAGGCCTCTGGATTAAGGCGAGACAGGCCTGGGGCTTAGGAAGAGCGGATATATATAGGAGATGGTTTCCTTTAAGTGTCACGAAATGGGGCTGGAGCACCTCGGTGTGCTTTTCCTTTAGTTGCTGATTGGAAAGGGAGAAGATTTCTGAAAAGAGATCAAGTTAGGATTATGTAGGAGCCTCTTTGAGCGTTCAGAGGTATAGAGAAAAAATTCATGTTTACCATTGTGAGTTTGGGTAATTGTGCGTGATAATGAATCAAAAAGTTTGTCCTTTTTAAAGATATTGAATATTGAATTTATTATAAATGAGATTTACATAGGAAAAAATATTTGTTCACTATTTTTCGCCATGTAAAGCTGTCTCAGGTACCAGGGTCCCCAGTAAGGTCTTTCTAGACTCACTTGATTAAAAACACCGGTATATGTACTTAGGCATGCCCTGTCACTAATAGTTTAGGCAGGAGCTCACATCTGCTTTTCCAGGTTAGTATAGACGATTGAGAAGTGCACTATCTACCTGGGGGTTGGAATCCAAACAAAACTTGTATTTAGCTACCTTTTTTGTGTCATGCAAACTTCTTTTTAACTGTCATGCATTTTTCTAGTAATAGCTCTTCAAGTCTGCAATAAAAAATGGCCTCCAATAAAACTACATTGGTAAGTTAATAAAAACCTAAAATATATAAGGATTTAACTCAAGTTTTTTCCCCCCAAAATTACAACTTTGCATCTCTGTGGTTGAGAAATTTACATCTGTACTTTTTTTAGCTCTCCCAGTATTATATGGGGGGAAAATTTACGACAACAATGAAAACATTACATTGAGATACATACTGACTTGGCTTAACCGTGTCTTAAACCTAATCTTAGGACAACACAGTCTGGATTTTGCTGAGTATTTTATTTTTATCTTCAAATAAAAATGCACAAATTTACGTAACGGGAAAAGAATGTTACATAAACAAAGTTGTAATATCCTTGTTGGTTGGCATAATATTCCTTGAATCTACTGAGTTCTAGTGAAGTCAGATATTTTTGTTAATGTCCAGTTTGGAGAACAGGTAGCTTGTACACACTAGAGTGGAGCAAAAGTTATTTAATCTTTCAAATTACTTTGGTCACTTTGTCCTACTTTAAACTTGCTTACTCAAATACAGAAGAATCTTAAATTTAAAACATCAGTCTTTTGTTTTTTAACCACAAGGTGAACAAAATCACAAATATGATCAGGAAGGAGAGAAGGCTAGATTTTTCTGCATCTTTTGAGTGACTAATTTTTTTCTCTCCAGTGGTTTCTTAAACCCAAAGTTAGCATTCTTAGGCTTCCTAACAAGTTATACAAATGTATAAAGATATGTGTATGCAGCCATGTTAAGTTATAAGCTTAAAGAACAATGGAATATTTATGTAAAAGTACAGAATTCGCAGTTATGGTTCCCGCAGTATTTAATTCTAACACATTGTGTTAATCTTAAGTACATAAAGGTGAGTCTTAACATCTAAGTAGAGCAGAATATTTGGTTTTGGTCTATATATTCTCCCTTTGGGTTTCACACTGAAAAAGGGCAAGTTGGTGATCTTTAATTTGAGCCATCATTAGATTTACATTAAGTCAAGTGCCTTGGAAAATGATTGTGATATGAAATGTAAAGCCTGTCTGGTGAGTCTGTGGTACAGATGGTTCCTATACACTGTATGTATAGGTCAAAGCCATCAATGGGAAAAGCACAAAGTGTCTTTCATGTCTCCTCAGGTTTGAGCTGACCTTCAGATTCGATAATCATTAAACCAAAATGTAGATAATTGACTTTACAGTTACCTGTATCTTCCTCCAAGTGTTAGATGGGAAAGGAATTAGCTGTCCATGAGGCTTTGAGGATGAATATAGATACAGAAGGCAAGCAGATGCTCCCATTAAAATTAAACTGGCTTTTACAAGCAAATTGGTAGTTTTCCTTGTCTGTTATTTATTGGTATTTGTATTTTCTTATATTGAAAAGGATCACAGATTGACCACTTCAAAAGTTTATCTTAGTGTGTATCCTTTTTATTTTTGATATCCTCTTTATTTTGTTAGCCTCCTCTCTTTGTGGACAGTAGCTGTTCTGTTTTTTATTTGGGATTGGTATCTAATAAATGTTGTCTGTTATAATTTCTCTTTGCTCTTCTCACTATCATTCTTACCTTCAAGAAGCAGAAAAACCTATTTGACTAGACCTAGTACTCAAGTATTTTGACTTAGAATAGTAAGGCCTGACTTGGAAATTGTATCCAACAAAATCATATGTTTGCTGCGTTTTTTAAAATTCCAGGGGATTTTTATTTCTCGTGTGTGTGTACACCTATATGTTTTCATGGCTTAAAATATCCTTTTGCAGTCTTGAGATGTTGCCGTTATTTCTTCTGCTTGCATGCTGTGGGGTAGCTTTCATGACTGGGCAATTGAGTTTTATTTTTGAATAGCACTGTTTTAAGATAAAAGTATTTTAAAATGCACATTACATTAGGAATTTTTCCACCCTTAATACCTTCTAATTAGCCATTTCAGATTTTTAAAACTTACCTGTTTTCAGTCCTCCCTGAATGAATCTGTTTGAGTTACTAGAAATAGCTGTTTGAGGTTGGTCTCCTGCTTCTTTTAAATAGCGTTATACTAAAAAACAGCAAACAGCTCTTTGGAATGAATTATATTGGTTACCAACTTAGACTCTTTCTCTTGAGAAAGCAGGAAAGAAGGATTTTTTTTTTTTTTTACATTAAAGAATTAAAATACCTCTGGCATTTTGGCCTCTTTAAGTGACAGCATTATAGGTTTGTTCCAAGTGGCCATTAGCTACAGAGATTATGGAAAAATAATCTTGTCCTTTTTAACCTTCTTGTGGTCTCCATGGTTGACCCTGCAGTTGATATCAGAATTCTGAACCATGTTTTCATTCTGTAGTTAACTTTTTTCTGTATCATTGAGGCTTTTAACAATAATGTTTGAATTGGGAAAAAGGGTCTTACTGTCTGGCTACAGTTTCAACAGGTCTGTAAATACTACTAACTCTCTTCTCTGTAGTGTCTTCTGGCACTGTATATGTGGTTGTTTGTTGCTGTGTTATGGTTGAAATGACTGAAATCTCTAGTAAACTTAGTCTTACAGACTACTTAGAGATAGGACTGAGAAAAGATAATTATTTTCCAGTTAGTGTTTTTGATTATATCATTTTGGTAAAGAGTGGTGGGTCATAAGTTTCAATTAAGTCAGCGGAATAAAGCGCATTCCTTTATTGTCCATTGGCTTTTTATCTTTTCAGAAGATGTCTGTCCTGGGATACAGAAGTAAAAACTTGTGTCAAGTATAACAATATAAGCAATTTAGCATTTAAAATGTACTCAAAATTGAACAAGAATGTGTTTCTTAATTTCCTTTTTGTTTTATTTTAGCAAAAAATGGGAAAGAAACAGAATGGGAAGAGTAAAAAGGTTGAAGAGGCAGAGCCTGAAGAATTTGTGGTGGAAAAAGTACTGGATCGACGTGTAGTAAATGCGAAAGTGGAATATTTCCTGAAGTGGAAGGGATTTACAGAGTAAGAAACCTCAGTGCTCGTTTATCATATATTTAGCTACAGTGAGGTGGCTTTAAAATTTGTTTTTAGCCTTGCTCTTTTTCCCAGAGTCCTCTTTAAAAACATTTTTAATTTTAAGGTATCTTATATGAAGTCGATTTAAAAAGAGCCAAGTCCTTTGTCTGCAGTTGAAACCAAGCAAATTAGAGACCCATTTATTACCCTGGGGAGTCAAGTTTGTAAAATTGATTGTAGTTTACTATATGGTACATTTTAATGTAGTTAGATACTGTACTAACTGGAATATCTAATCTACGTTGTTTCACTCCATACAGAGGACACTGGAAAACATTGAAGTTGTACAATACAAACTAATGGGTCTTAATAAGAAGTACTCATCATAATCTAAGTCTTATACTAGGTTTATTGTATCCTAATCTCTAAAAAGTAAAGCCTGGGCATTTTTCAAGCTCACTGGTTCCTTGTGTTCCTCCTTACAAATTGCTCTCATAATTACTCTTTCTGTTCGCTGTTTTATGAGTGACTTAAACATAGAGAAATTGTGTACTCTTAACACTTGTGTTTATTGTGCTGATCTACTTGGATTCTTCTACCTGACACCACAAAAACAGGGAGCAAAGCTCCATAGGCAGTGACAATTAAAAATGGATAGGTTGACATCAATAGTCTCCTGAGCATGGGACATATGGTAGTCCAGTGGTGAGGCTTCAAATGTCTGTTATCTACTGCTTCTTCCACTGTTCACAAATAAAGCCATTTCCATAGAAATTTGGGGATTACGAATTGAATGGAAGATTTATGTTTCCCTATTTTATCCTTCAGTATTGGTAGTTAAGCCTAAGTACGTATCATAAGTGCATAATTTACCACTAAAAAATTTCATACAGATAGCAGAACCAAGCAAAATAAGTCTGTGAACTATTTTAAAATTAGATTTAACTAGTTTGCCCGAGTTGATTACCTTCAAATAGTTAACTTTTTAAAAAAATCCCATGAGATATTAAAAGCTATTTGTCTTTTATGTTCTACCCATCAAAACATTAGGAAATGGACTCTTCTTCTTCCAAAACTTAAGGCCGCTAGTATGATCGAGAACTTGCTCTGTGCAGTATAATGTGTCAGGTAATGTAGAAGACTGTAACGAATATAATACAGGATAGAGAGTCGTAGGTTGTCCTCCACCCACTAATTTAGGTTTGCCAATTTTGGAGTCTCAGAATATCAGCAAACCAAGTTGTTAAGTACCAGAGGTTAATAGCACCTTTCTCAGCATCCTTAAAATGATTAATTTCATTTCATCTAGTTCTATAAAGTCTTTTTGGGCCAGAGCACAAAAAGTTAGCAAGATGGTTGCTGTGTAGGATGATCTTACTTTCACGTTTGTTGATGAATACTCATTTTCTTTATAGCTCTTCTAAAAAATATATGGAAATGGTCATCTCAGCCTTATATCGGGGTCAGAAATCTTTTTTCCCCGGGGTGCCATACAGTAACTGTTTCCCCTTTGTGGGCCTAGGTCTCTGTCTCTATAACATCTCTGCATATGAAGTGCAAAAACAGAAATAGATAATATGTTAAATGAGCATGAATGTGTTCCAGTAACAGTTTGTGGGCCCTGAAATTCAAATTTCATTTTGTTTTTATTTTGAAATATTTTTCTAATCATTTAAAAATGTAAAAAAAATTTTTTGGTTTGTAGGCCATAAAAATGCTATATTTGGCTTCTGCTTTGCCAACTCCTGCTCTATATCATTTCCCAATTTGAACATCCAGCAAAAACTGAAATCATGTAACATTTGAGAATGCCTCAATCATTGTTTTAAAACACCGTACTGAAAGTCCCAACCCTAGCCATCATATGATATAGTACTTCAAGTTGGGAATTAGGAATCTGTGTTTTTTAAAAGCTCTTTGAGAAAAATCCTGAAGTAATTGTGAGACTTGGAGAAATATTAGCTTCAATTACAGTGTTGGAGTGAGGCTTATTTAATTTGGAGGTAAAAATAGCAGATTGCCCACTTAGTTGAGGCTGTGAAAGCAAACACAAAAGGAAATCTAGGCAGATTCTCAAAAGAATGTAGAGGAAATGAAAGAAATGATTAGTATCTGCAGTACAGAAGACATTTTTTTTCAGATATCTGTTAAATGGATCCAGATGATGGTGATGAACCGTGTTTAATTGGATCAGCTTTTCTCCCTTTTTTTTTCTTTTTTTGTCCCTGAACACAGTGCTGACAATACTTGGGAACCTGAAGAAAATTTGGATTGTCCAGAGTTAATTGAAGCATTTCTTAATTCTCAAAAAGCTGGTAAAGAAAAAGATGGTACAAAAAGAAAATCTTTATCTGACAGTGAATCTGATGATAGCAAATCAAAGAAGAAAAGAGATGCTGCTGACAAACCAAGAGGCTTTGCCAGAGGTCTTGATCCTGAAAGAATAATTGGTGCCACAGATAGCAGTGGAGAATTAATGTTTCTTATGAAGTGGAAAGATTCAGATGAGGCAGATTTGGTGCTGGCAAAAGAGGCAAATATGAAGTGTCCTCAAATTGTAATTGCTTTTTATGAAGAGAGACTAACTTGTCATTCTTGTCTAGAAGATGAAGCTCAATAATTGTTTGCAGTGCTTTTTATATATATTTATATATATATATAAAATCTGGGTCTCGGTTTTTGATTTACTAGTGTGAAGAAATAACTACATCTAATAAATCAAGTTTGATACATTTGTTTTGAAAGTAGTGTTGAGAGAGTTGTTGGGGAGGGTTGCATCAATAGCACTGGTTACTTTGAACAAATAAAAGCTTTCTGTAGTTGCTTCTT
>CAUYSK010086927.1:0-18336 GCA_963575035.1 Avahi laniger | reverse complement strand
CTGCCTCAACCTCCCGAGTAGCTGGGACTACAGGCATGCGCCACCATGCCCGGCTAATTTTTTCTATATATTAGTTGTTGTCCAGATAATTTCTTTCTAATTTTAGTAGAGACCGGGTCTCACTCTTGCTCAGGCTGGTCTTGAACTCCTGACCTTGAGCAATCCTTCTGCCTCAGCCTCCCAAAGTGCTAGGATTACAGGCGTGAACCACCACACCCAGCCTTATTATTTTTTTCTTATATACGGGTTCTTAACATGAGACCATGATCTCATGGGGAGGCTTCAGCAGGAATCTCCCCAAAAATATGAAAAATTTTTGTGATCTGTGCATTTGTCTGGGGACAGTTTATATAACTTCCATTAGATTCTTAAAAGGATCTGTAGCCCATAGAAGTTTAAGACCCTCTTGTCTGAGACAACGATGAAATGGGCAGGACAGAAACGAGACTTCCTAGAGATCGTGGGACCTAAACAGTCAAATAGTGCGCACTCGGGCAGCACATACCCTACAACTGGGACGATGCCGACAGAATTCGCGTGGCCTCTGAGCAAGGGTGACATGCAAATTCGTGAAGCGTTCCACATTTTCAGGATTTCTAATGTTCCCACCACGAAGAAATGACAACTATTTGAGGTGACGGATATGCTCATCACCCAGATCTGATCATTACACAATGTGTACATGTATAGAATCACCATCTCATTCTACTCCATAAATACGTGCAATTATGATGTGTCAGTTGAAAATAAAAATAATTTAAAAATAATAACCAAATAATAACAAATGGCTTTTGACGTGCCTCGAAGACACGCTCTGCAGCACAGCAAGTCCGGCCGGGGAAGAACGCGGGTGCGTGTGGCAGAGGCCGAGGCCGCAGGGGTCCGAGCGCTCAGAGTGATCGCACGGTCGCTGTGTATGTTCTGTCCCGAGAGTTTGGCTGCACGGAGTCTCTCTTCCTTGGTGAAGGTGTGTGGCGAGTAATCCTCTCGGACAAGCCATGATTAGGGTGCCTTTGGGTTTACAAAAGGAACAAAAAGAAAAGAGACGTGTTTGAGATCTCCCGAAGTGGAATTAACTGCATGAGGCCGAGGAGAGAGCGAGGCGAGTCCCTGCGTGCTCTGCTGGGCAAAGAGAAGTTGTGCTGGAACATTCCGGGTTCCGGGCCGCCAGAGCACGAGCCGTCTGGGGCAGCGGGACCCCGTGCGCGGGGAGGAGCAGGAGGCGGGGTGTGGGCAGGTGCTCTGGAAGACTTTCCGGCAAAGAAAGGGACCTTCTGGGCCGTCGTTCCCATAAATCGTCGTCCGGCCGGACGTTCGGATCGGTGGTTTGAATAAATGGCCACTGCGCTGATCAGGGCATTCAGCTTTACGTTTCCGTCGTTCCCGGGACATGTGGGAAAGTCCGAATGTCGCTGGACATCAGATGATTCCACGGAGTCATTGTCTGTCCTGGGCGTGACATAGGAGAACAGACGCGTGACATGTTAGAGCAGAAGTATCTTGATTTCCACAACCTACTTTCAAATGTAAGCAGTAAGCAGAAAGAAAAACAAAGAAGAAGTGTGTGTGGACAGAGAAAGCGGCAAATATGACAATATTAGCAATTAAGTATCTAAGTGGGGTGGAGGATATACAGGTGTTCGTTTTACTATTTTTCAACTTTTCTATATGTTTAAAATTTATTATAATGAAAAGTCGCAGGAAATTTTTGAAAAACAATCAAGAATCTGTCACCTGGGAATTTTCTCTCTGAAACTGGCAAAAACTGAATATGGTAATCAGGAAAAATTATTAACCTACTGGAGAAAAATTGGGACCGCAAAGTAGCCAACTAATCAGATCTTTCAGAGGTGAGAAAATGGCAGGAAAACCAGCCAACTTCGACACTTGTTTTGTTTTTGTTTTGTTTTTTTGAGACAGGCTCTCGCTTTGTCACCTTGGGTAGAGTGCAGTGGTGTCACTGTAGCTCACGGCAACCTCAAACTCCTGGGCTCAAGCGATCCTCCGGCCTTAATCTCCTGAGTAAGTGGGACTGTAGGTGCGTACCACCATGCCTGGCTTTCACCACGCCCGGCTTATTTTTTCTATTTTTGGTAGAGACGGGGGTCTTGCTCTTGCTCAGGTTGGTCTCGAACTCCTGAGCTCAAGTGATCCTCCTGCCTCAGGAGTGCTAGCGTTACAGGTGTGAGCCATTGTGCCTGGCCCCAACTTCAACATTTGACTGGCAGAAGCCTGAAACCAATAACCTTTTTCTAGAATGTTGTAAGGAATGTTTGAGGCCGTATCAAAGAAAGCACAGGCCGGGTCAGGCACATACGAATGCAGTAGATGTTTATTCTTTGAAGTGGTTAATGTTCCGTGAAGTTGCCGTGAACGCTGAATTAGTGAGCACCGAACCACTGCTCCTGGGAGAACTACAGGGTTAGGTTCCTCCAGCCTCTAGTCCCATCATTTTTGTCAATCAAGCTATTCATAATCTTATTGTATGTGTGTTTCTGTTTAAAGATACCTAATATAATACATATTGTTGATTTGTTAACACTGAACTCGTGTCTGACAGTGCCAAGTGTTGGCACACGGCTGCCCAGCCAGAGACTACATCTTCCAGCCTCCTTTGTGTAACTAAGTTCTGGCCAGGGCGATGTGAGCAGAAGCGGTATGTACCACTTTGGGGCCAAGCTCCTGAAAGGATCTGGTGGGCACTCCTTTGTGTCTTTTTGTGTCTTTTCTGCTTCTCACTGGCTGGGATGCAGACACGATGGTAGGAACTGGAGCAGCCACTGTGGGCCCAGAATTGGAGGCTGTGTATTGAGGGTGTCAAATCCCTGAAAAGCACGCCCCTAGATTGTAGAAGAGAAGTCAAATCATGCAAAAGAGAAGTTAACTTCTATCTTATTTAAGGCACAGTTATATTTCTGTTTCATTATCTGAAACTCATCCCTATGACACACACACCAGGCACATATATATATGTACATGTGTTTTATATGTATATGTGTATGTGTTTACACACACAGGCCCCAGACTATACTGTAAATTATATTTATGTCTATGGATTGTGATTAAAAAAAATGCAGAGAAATTGCCTGTCCTGAAAAGATGCTTTAAGCAAGTGAGAAACGTGATCAGGTTTGTGCTCCCAAGCTGAAAGGAATCTTAAGGGTGACTTAGCCAGTTATTCCTTCTTCCTACAGACGGGAAACCGAGGCCCATTGAGGTTAAGCAACTCATTCAAGGTCTTGCGGCCATATGGCAAGAGCTGGACCTCGAACCCTGATTTCTGAATCCAACAGCCTTCCTTCAGTGTCATTTATCTTGCTCTCTCTTTCAATCCTCAGATACTTTTCTACGTCACTTTATTCCCCTAATTTTCTATTTGACTGAATTCAATCTGGCAAACATTTACCGTGAACCTGTTACATGCTAGGTCGTAAAGACATCGTCTTCTATGCAGAAGCGGGGAATGGACTGAGGGAAAACTTTCAGCCTCTATCACAATATGCAAACCTGAAACATCTTTACAAAATGGCACTCTTATTGTGAGAGTATTGTATCTCTATTTTATTCTAGTCTGGTCTATTCCATTCTATTTCATTTTCATTTTTCATTTCCTATAAATGCTGGTCTTGACCTGCTAAACTGATTTCACAGCACTGGAACGGATCACAGCCCTCGCTTTGAAAAGCACCGCCCCAGAGCCAAGAGCGACACCTCAGCGCAGCGTGGGGCTGCCGCTTCCTCCCCAGCCCCTGCCCAGCTGCCACCCACCAGGAGGGCAGCGCCCCCACGGAGCTCCCACTCACTCCGCTGCTCCCGCTGTCTGCCATTGCCCTCGCTGTTCCTCCACCTGGGGTCCCTTCCCCAGACCCCTGCCCCACCCTCTGCCCCCCAATCATTGGCCCAACTTGTGTGTCACCTGCCCAAGGCTTTCTTACTGGAAGTCACCTGCGAAGAGTTGACCTGCTCCTTAACACCCCTCTGGACCCTTTATTATCTCACGCACAATTAACCTACTTAGCTATCTCCTTCCTCTCCTAGCCTGTGAGCCCCTTGAGGGCAGGAAAGCAGGCCTCCCCCATCTGTGTACCGGCAGCACCTTGCTCGAGGCGCCCCAAAGTCCAGGTCCCATGCCTGTTTGCCAAACCGACCAGACGGCGGGAGGTTTCTTTGGAAGGAGGGTTCGCCCGCCCTGACTCCCTAAGGCCGCATGGCTTCTGCCTCTGCTTCGCCTGCACGGTGCTCTCTTTGGGCCTCACAGCGCCGCGGTGTGGCGCGTGGCAGAGGCTCTGGAGCCAAGCTGCCTGGCCTCGAATCCCAGCAATCCACTTTGTGTGTGACTCTAGGAAAACGACTTAACCTTCCCAGGTCTCAGCTTCCTCGTCTGTAAAATGGGAGAACCCATATAGTTTACTTCACAGCATTGTCATGAGAACGAAGTTAGTTCATTCAAGCAAAGCATCTGGAGCGGCACCTGGCGAACACCTGATGAGCGGTAATTGGCATGGTCCACCTGCCTGTTTCTCGCTGCTAAACTTCACCCACGTGGAAGGAAGTTTTATCTCTCCCTCAGAGCTTCTGCACAGGACTTGCTCACAGTAGCGCTCCATAAATGCTGCCTTAACTTGGCGAGTCACCTGGAAGTCCAGACCAGGATCGCCTCCACGCCCGGCTGGCCTATAGCATTGTAATAAAGCAGCGGTCCCCAACCTTTTTGGCACCAGGAACCGGTTTCATGGAAGACAATTTTTCTATGGATTGGGAGGGTTGGGGTAGGATGCCGTAGGGAGGGGGCATGGAGCTCAGGTAGTGATGAGCGGCCGGTTTCCTAACAGGCCACAGACAGGTACTGGGCCGTGGCCCAGGGGTTGAGGACCACAGGTAATAAAGGGCAAGTCACTGAACACCTGGCCAAGGCCGGGCGCAGTGGCTCACGCCTGTAATCCTAGCACTCTGGGAGGCCCAGCTGGGAGGATCGCTTGAGCTCAGGAGTTCGAGACCAGCCTCAGCAAGAGTGAGACCCCCATCTCTACTAAAAAATAGAAAGAAATTAGCTGGACAACTAAAAGTAGGCAGAAAAAATTAGCCAGGCATGGTGGCTCATGCCTGTAGTCCCAGCTACTCGGGAGGCCGAGGCAGGAGGATCTCTTGAGCCCAGGAGTTTGAGGTTGCTGTGAGCTAGGCTGACACCACAGTACTCTAGCCTGGGCAACAGAGTGAAGACTGTATCTCAAAAAAAAAGAAAGAAAAAAAAAAGGGAAAGAGAGAAAGAAAAAAAAAGAACATCTGGCCAGGTGTAACCTACTCAGAGAAAGATGGCCAGAGGAAACCAAGCCTGCCACATCTACTCAAATATTTAATACTTTGAGCAATTCAACAAACATGGGAAAGAGAAACTTGCAGACTTATTTATTAAGACTGCCAACAATTAATTTTTTTTTTAATTTTTTTGAGAAATAGTCTCACTCTGTTGCCTGGGCTAGAGTGCCTTGGCATCAGCCTAGCTCACAGCAACCTCAAACTCCTGGGCTCAAGCAATCCTCCTGCCTCAGCCTCCTGAGTAGCTGGGACTACAGGTGCATGCCACCACGACTGGCTAATTCTTTCTATTTTTAGTAAAGATGGTGAATTTTTTCTATTTTTTTTTTTAGTAGAGATGGGATCTCACTCTTGCTCAGGCTGGTCTCAAACTCCTGAGCTCAAGTGATCCTCCTGCCTTGGCCTTGAGAGGATTACAGGTGTGAGCCACCGCGCCCGGCCTCTTTTATTTTTTTTTAAACTTATTTTTTATTTTTTAGTTCGGTCTCCTTAGAGACTGCCAAAAATTGCTAGCCGACTATATTTCAAGTCATCATGGTGGGATGTTGGGAAAAGTTCTCAATCAGCAACAATTGTGCTCAAATGAACCTCAATGGCGACAATATCGCCACACACAAAGCTCTGGGGTACTTTGCACAACTTTCTCCTAATGCCTCAGAAAGGAATCCTTTATCTTCCCTAAAACTCTGTTTGAGAAGCAGGCTGGCTTCAAGTTCCATTTCCAATCACATCATTCGTAAAACTCATCTTGTCAGTGTCACGCTGTCAGAGTGAGAGAAAAACCAGACATCCCCTTTTAAATAAGACGCATTCTAGTGTCGGCCCTTGCGGGACATGTTCTGAAGGGAAAAGGTAGCCTTGGTGAAAGGCAGAAGGAGATTTTAAAGACGTGTAAAGCCCCTCAAAATTTTGAGCTCTTTATATTTGTGATACTTATTTCTGATAATCACCAAATAATTGTTTAACTCAGCTTTTTACATATACAGAAACGCACAAACACACATATACACCAAACATACACACCCAGACACAACATACACAAATACACACATTCGCACGCAAACACATACAGTCACACGTGCCGAAAGCCCTTGCTATAACAAAGTACGGTCAGAAGGTGCTTGTAAAACCTATTTCCCAGGGAACAAAATCATAATTTAATTGTGGAAAATCAAATAGGGATTTAAACGAGTTTCTCTGTTACTAATAACTGGTGAGGGATGACAGGGACGGGAAGGGAGCCGTCCCCCGCACCCCCGTGGGGGAGCGTCCCAGAGCCTCAGCAGGGGCTGGCGCTCCGCGTCATGGGACACTCGCAGGTGGCCACAGTGAAGCATCCGTCCCCGCCAGCAGTCGGAGGAGACCCAAGACGGCGGGGACGGCTGCGCAGGCCAGGCTCACTGGCGGTGGACGGGGGAGCACTTCCGGGAGGAGGGGAGGGACGCACAGCAAGTCCACAGGGCGAAGAGAGGTGAACCAGACGGGACATTTGCACATCTTGAACGGGTGGGGGGGAGGCTGACCTCCACTGGGTCGGGAGTCTGTCCTCCGTGGGACACGGTTGTGGAGGAGACTCGGGGCTTCAGGCGCAGCAGCCGGGTGGGAAATTTGGGGAGCAGTCCCCGGTGGTTGGACACCTAAGCAGAGCCGTGGGAAAGGGGAGCCCTTCTTCTCTCTGGGGAAGTTCCGTGCCTGCCTACTCCCTCTTGACACCGTCCTTGTCCCGCACAGAGCCCCTTCCCTCAGCCCCCTGGCAGCGACCCAGAAGAGCTGCAGCCTTAGTGGCCCCCCTCCCAGGCTCCCGCTGCCCCCTTCCCTCCTCCCTGCTACAGGCCCAATTATCCTCTCTTCCCAGACTCGGCTTAAAGGTCTCCTCCTCCAGGAAGACCCCCTGACTCTCCACCCTCCTGTGGTCCCCGCGCTTTCTCTAGCACCTGTCACACGGGTCCAAGTGGCCTGAGTGACCAGGCCCCTCCCTGGGCCGGGAGCCCCGTGAAAGGTGGGCCGTGTCTCGCCTTCCAGGCGCTCCCCAGCTCACAGCTCAGGGTCCGCCACGCGGCCCTGCACCGCGGGAAGAGAAGAGGAAGGAAGGCGGAGATCTTCGCAAACTGAGGGTGTCGGGGCGGGCGACAGCTCTCAGTGTGCTGCCCTTCACAGGGCCACCTGTGCTGCCAGAAAGGCTTTTTTCTCCCTTGGCGAGGTGGAGCTGGGGGGTGAGTGGTGGCGGCTGGTGCGAGGGACGGGGTGGGGGAAGGGATAAGGAAGCTGAAATCCGATCAGCGCGTGTCTCCTGCAACCACCTGGAGTCCTCGCCAAAGGGCGCAGCAGTGCGGGGCGGAAGGCGCAGGAAGAGGCGGCTGAAAGGGCAGCAAGAACACGCCGTCACCAGCCGCATCCTCAGGTGGAGAACCGGGGACAACCGCCTTCGGGTCTGCTGAGGGCTGTGTCCACCCTCCCACAAATCTTTGTCGCGCGCCCGGGACTTGCTGGGCGTTGTTCTAGGTGCTGGGAACACAGCAGTGAAGCAAACATGGTGCTCACATTTTTGGGGGTGGGGGCGGTCACTGTATACAGCAAGTCAGGCGCTAAGGCGCGTTATGAGAACACACGGCAGGACAAGTGGGATAGAGGAGTTGGGGGTGGGGAGGCGCTGTGGCTCGTGGGTTGAGAGGCCCTCTCTAATAGGATGACTCTGAGCAGACACCTGACAGGGCAAGAGAGGGAGCCGGTGGCTACCCGGAGTAAGAACATTCCAGGCCAAAGGCACAGCAAGTGCAAAGGCCCTGAAGCTGGAGAGTGCCGGGTGTTAGAGGAACCGCAAGGAGGCCAGCATGGCTGGGGCAGAGGGAAGGAGGACAAAGACGTTGGAAAGGAGACCAGAGGGATGACAGGGAACTGGGTCACGCAGCACCTGGCGTGCATGGTAGGGAGGTTTACTCTGAGTGCGGTGGGGAGCCCTGGCAGGTTAGGAGCAGAAGAGTCCAGGAGGGACATGATCCGACTTGGGTTTTGATGACACCCCTCGCAGCTGGGTAAGAATTGACTGCAGAGGGAACAGGGCCGCATCAGGGGACCATTCGGGAGCTGCTACTGCAAGAGCCTGGACAAGAGACGCTGACGGCTCGGGCCAGGGAGGTGGCGGGGGGTGACGAGAAGCGGTGGCATCTGGATGGGTTTGTTGAGGGGAAGGGTACGGGCTGAGAGAAAGGGAGGGCCCGAGGAGGACTGCTGGGTCCCTGTCCCGAGCAAGTGGAAGGCAGGAGGTAGGAAAGGCTGGGGTCAGCCAGGTTCATGGAGAAAAATCGGGGCATTGGGATTGGAGATGGCTCCTGGGCGCTGTACGGAGAGGTGGTGTGCATTATCTGTGTACTGCTGTGCAGCAATTCACCCCAAAGCTTAGCAGCTCAAGACAGCACATTCGTTACGTCCCGGTTTCCGTGGGTCAGGAGCCCAGCCACGGCTCGCCTGGTCCTCTGACTCAGGACTCTCGGGGTCTGACGCAGGGGCTGTCACCTGCAGTCAAGGTGTCGGCGGGGCCGCAGTCACCTCAGGACTCTACCGGGTGAGGATCTGCTTCAAGCTCACTCCTGGGGCTGTTGGCAGGACTCAGTTCCTCACATGCACTTGGCTAGTGACTTCAGCTGCTGGCCACGGGGGCCTTTCCATGAGGACACTCCCAGCGTGGCAGCTGGCTCCCCTCAGAGACAGCGAGCAACACTGCAGTCTTCATCTGTCTGTCACCTGATCTTGGAAGTGACATCCCCTCCCTTTTGCTACATTCCATTTGCTAGAAGAGGGTCACTGGGTCCAGCCCGCATGCGAGGGGAGGTGAGGACTGTGACTGCCGGCTGGCAGGATCTTTGGGAACCGTGTTAGAGGCCGTCCGCCACATCAAGGAGGCAATTGGGTGAACAAACCCAGAGTTCAGGGGAGAGGTCCAGGCTGGAGGTTATCCGCCACGGGCCTGCACCAGGCGAGCTGGGGGCCAGTGACGCAGAGAAGACGGTGGGCCCAGGGGCGGAGCCGGGGGCACTCCAGTGCTGCGCGCTCAGACAGGAGGGGCCCGCGAGGCAGGTGGGGAGCCGAGCGAGAGGCAGCCCCGAGCCCCCCCAGCCGAGGGAGAGACCTGCGGAGGGAGGGGAAGGATCAGTGGTCAAAGCCGCTGATAGAACAGGTGAGCCGAGGGGAAAATTGACCACTGCGTGGCGCCGTGTGGGGTCGCCCGGACAAGAGCAGTGTCAAGGAGTGGGGAGCTGAAGACCCCGCTGGAGGGGGTTCCAGAGAGGATGGAGGCCGGGGAGTGGAGGCAGAGGCAACCATGCTCTCGGGGAGTCTTCGCAGAGAGGGGAGCGCAGCCTCGTGTTAAACTCTCCCGCATCAAGTGGCTCTTCCTCGGGCCGGTCCTTGGAGCTCTCCTCCCTACGCGTCTCCCATACACAGGTCTCCAGCCCCACCGCCCCACCCCAGAGACCCCAGATGGGGTGGGGGATCAGAACCCAGAAATCCGCCTATGTTTTATCTTTTGTGTTTCTACTACTAATGCGTCCCAATCCGACCAGGCACACCTCGCGAGACTGGGGCAGAGACACGCACTGTTGGCTCCCAGGCGTCAACTCAGGCTTCCTGAATCCCAAATCGGCCCCTTACAGGACCTGGCGCGGAAGGCGGACAGCCCTGAGCAGAAGCCGGTGGCTGCCTGCCATCTGGTGGTTACTTTGGGAACTGGCCTGGGTTTAACTCCCTCCCTCTGACGGTGGCGGGAAGTCAGAACAACACCTGGCACTCATCAAGTGTTCGGTGACAGTGAGCTACTGGCATTATGCTCATGGGTTTGGAAGAGTGTGGTCGAAACAACCAATATTCCTTGACCTCACTCCCAACATGTTTTGAGGGAAAAGGAACTATCCCCAAAGAAGGTCCTTCCTTTTTATCTTGGTAAGAGTGAGTGGATCAGGGGACCAAGTATGACTTCTGTGTCTGAAGGCAGATGATCTAGAGGAAAGTCTGGCTTTTGCTGCTGTGTGACTTTGAGCTCATCACTTAAGCCTCCTCAGCCTCAGTTTCATCAAACCATAAAATGGGGCTTTAGGATTAAAACTGCTCGGAGGGTGAATGCAGGGAGCTCTGAGTAAGCGGGGCTCTCCTCAGTTCCCAGCAGCGGCCACCAGCGCTCAGCACTGGGGTGTGTTGCTTCAGAACAGCCCTTCTCCCTCGGGTCACATTCAGCAATGTCTGGAGACAGTCATGGTTGTCACAGTGGGGGAGAGGGGGGACGAGAAGTTGCTATTGGCATCTAGTGGGCAGAGGCCAGGGATGTTGCTAAACATCCTGCGATGCAAAGGACAGCCCCCCACAAGACAGATTCATTCAGTGCAGAAAGTCAATAGTGCTTAAGTTGAGACATCCTGGAGCTTTCTTAAATGGGGATTCTTCTTGCTATTGCGTTATGAGCCAGCAGGAGGAACTGCTTTCTGTAAAGGGTGTGGGAAGCAGAGTGAGGCATTAAGCTGGCGAGGGGTCCTTTCCCCATGGTGACCTGCAGGAGCATAGCGAGTCTCCAGAACACTGCTCTCCAATATCAGCCACAAGACAGCCACATGTGGCTATTAAAATTGAAATGAATTAAAATGGAATAAAATTTAAAATGTGGTTACTCAATCGTCATAACCACATTCCAAGTGTTCAATAGTCACGCGTGGCCAGCAGACAGCACAGATATAGAACATTTCCATCAGCACAGAAAGTTCTATTGGACAGCACCACTCCAAAAGGACTCAGCAGAATCATGCATCCATGGGGCAAGCCATGGAGAAGAATTGGAAACTGAGGAAGTACAGAGGAGAGGGGACTGTGGGAGACAAAAACACATACGAGTGAGACGGGTAGGTAAACACAAAGGCAGCGCACCATCAACTGCTAAAAAAATCACACGCGCGCGCGCCCATACACACACATGCACGATAATTGATCTGTGCAACCCTCTTTCCCCCCAGGATCACTCTTCAGTGCTTAAAACTCAAAAACCGAGGAGGTAAGCAGCATGGACAGAAGGCAGGTGGGGCAGGGAGGACTCTGCCGCTGAGGAGCACTTCCCTCTCTCCCTCTTCTTTGTGGAGCGGTTCAGTTCAGCTTGTGGTCCACCGTGCTGATGGAGGAGGTCCTGCACCGGCGCACCTTGCCCGGACTGCGGGAGTCCTTGTAGAGGATGTACGCGAGCTTGACAACGAAGGGCAGACAGAAGAAGTGCAGGAGCATGCGTGAGATTTGCAAGATCAAGTACAAGTAGCTCAGCTCCTTGAACTGCTCCTTGATGGTCCCTCTGACGAGCAGCACCATGGAGAAGCTGGCGAGCTCATAGGCGGTGATCCACAGGGCGTAGACGAGCGGCCCCACGTAGACGTTCATGCGAACGCAGTAGAGGAGGAAGCAGCTGGCCAGGAAGGTGATGAGGGACAGGCTAATGCTGATGCTATCCTTGGAGGTCATAACCCAAGAGACTAGTTGGGACTTTGTGTGCAGGTGGATGCTGAAACTGTCCTCATAGCCAATCTGTGTCAGCTGGTTCAGGTCAAAGATGAGGAACTGGATGGTGTTGAGGACAGAAAAGATGCCCACTATGAGGGACAACTTCCTGGGATTCATATTATACTTGTTTTACCGGAGAACGTCCTGCAGAAAAAAAAATCATGGTGATACATGACAAGATGGCAGAGCTAGCCCCAGACAAAGCCCCCAAGCCACTAGATGCAAACAGGGAGCTAAGAGGAGGGATGGGACATGGGCGGGCAATGGGCCGCAGTCAAGGCCCGTGGGACCTGGCCCCGCTCTGACCTAACTAGCTAGAAGCGACCACATGGTTGGGAAATGAGGGCATCGCTGGACTGGGATACTCCTAGGGTAGCTTCCAATGCTGCTGTTCCAGCTCCAGCTTTGCTTTAAGGCGCAAAAAGAATGTTCCTGTTGGTATAGGTCTGCGGGAGTTAGGAGGCCCCCATATTTGGAATAGTGATGGTGTGAGCTCCGGGAAATTTGCTTCTCTGAAGTCAGAAAAATATCATGGCTTCTCACGGGCTTGGAATCATCCCTGACCCTCCTCAGGGCCCCCAGCCCCAGCCACTTGCTCTTCCCTTCCAAGCCCTTAGAAATGGAATTTCCGTGCTTTGCTCGCTGGACGCGCCCCAGTCTGGTCCCAAGTCACAGGGTTTGGCCAGCAGGTGTGGGCTGGGGGAAGGTTCATGGGTCCAAGACTCATGGCAAAGATGTCTTAACAATAAGCCACTGCTGTTCAGGGAAGGACCAGCAGGTTTCCAGCTGTAGCCCAGGCTAGACCTGAGCTCTGGAGGGCATGTCTATGCCAGGGCCCAAGGCCCCTTACTGGTTTCCAATTCAGAGGACTCCTGAGAAAACCTCTCTCTCCTTCGTTTGCCACACTGGTGAGCCACCCTGTGAGGGGAGAAGGAAGGGGGACAGTCACACACAAGGGGAACACAGGCCTGTCCTCTGGCTGATAAATTTCCATTGACTGGCTTCTCCCTGACTTGGCAGCAACGGTTCCGCCCAGCTCGGTGGAGAGCGCAGACAGGCTGCCACTGGCCCCCCAACTCCCCTCCTCACTCTCTGGATCACCCCAAACATGGCGAGATGAATACAGAGTAAAATCTACCACTTTAGCCCTTTTCAAATGTGCAGGTCGGTGGCATTAAGCACATTCACTTTGTTGTGCAACCATCACCACCATCTCCAGAACTTTCCATCATCCCCAACAAAACTGTCTACCCATGAAATGCTAACTCCCGGCCTGGCGCAGTGGCTCACGCCTGTCATCCTAGCACTCTGGGAGGCTGAGGTGGGAGGATCGCTTGAGCTCAGGAGTTCGAGACCAGCCTGAACAAGAGCGAGACCCGTCTCTACTAAAAATAGAAAAATTAGCTGGATGTGATGGTGTGTGCCCATAGTCCCAGCTACTGGGGAGGCTGAGGCAGGAGGATCCCTTGAGCCCAGGAGTCTGAGGTTGCAGTGAGCTGTTATGATGCCACTGCACTCTACCCAGGGCAACACAGCAAGACCCTGTCTCAAAAAAAAAAAAAAAAAAAAAAAGAAATGCTAACTTCCCATTTCCCCCACCCCCACCCTGTTAACCACTATTTTACTTTCCATCTTTGTAACTTTGACTATTCTAGGTACCTCATATAGGTGGAATCATATAAGATATGTCCTTTTGTATCTGGTTTCTTTCACTTAGCATAATGTTTCAAGGTTCTCCCAAATATTCTTATACTTTATTCCCCACAACTCTCCCAACCCTGTGTGACTCCAGATACACAAGCCTCTCCTGCACCCCAGGTCTTGGAGGGTCCCAGGTCGGGTGGGAGAGGCAGTGGGCTGGCCGGCGAATAGCTGCATTGATAGTTCCCTGTATCCCCGCCAACCAAACTTCACCTCCGCCCTGCTCATAGGGTAGCTTCCAGAGCAGCCACCGTCCATGGGATACTCATCCGAACTGTCTAAAAATAGGGCCCTGAAGCACGGAGGTGTGTTCCTTTGCTTTATTCCTATGTTACAGGTTTCAAGGCAATGTCTAAACTCGGTTGGTTCTGTATCTCTGCTGCCCCAGCCTTGGTTTCCAGCCTCAGCGCCTCCCTCCTGGGCCACTGTAATAATTGCTTAACTTCTTTTTCTGACACTGCCAAGATCCTCTGGTACATTCTATCCATTCAACGCTCACTCAGCAAATATCTATTGAGTATCTACTATGTGCCAGGAGCTGCAGGCGAGCATTCTAGCATGGAAGCTAGACAATTGAAAAGCCAAATGAATCAAATGTTTCAAAAATTAAGAAAAAAAGAACAGAAAACTTACAATGCAATGCGATAAATGCTGTGGGGGAACAGACGGTCCAGTGCTGTCAAGATGTAATGTCAAGCAGGATCTAATCCAGGGAGAGAATCAGGGGAGGCTTTTTGGAGGAGGCAATAAGTGAGCTTGTGTCTCAAAGGACATGGCATTAGCTAGGCAGAAAAGGGAGGGACTTCACCCCCAGCAAAGGGGACAGGGACAGGCAAAAGCCATTTTGAAATATCAAGTTTGGTGTGGCTTGAGCAGACGGGGTGGCTATACATGTTGGCATGGGCCAGATCAGGAAGGAGCCTTACCTGCCACCAGCCATGTGGATGATTCTCTAGAAGGCAAAGGGGAGACCTGGAAGAGTCTTAATGATGTGTGTGTGTGTGTGTGTGTGTGTGTAGAGAGAGAGAGAGAGAGAGAGAAAGAGAGCGTGAGAGGATCAGACATCAGATCTGCATTTTAGAAAAATTTCTTGCTGCTATGGAGGCCATGGGTCAGGAGGGGGCAAAGGTGGAGGTAGGTAGTGCAGTCGAAAGGCTGTCCAAGGAAATGGGGCAAAGCAAGGCAGCAGAGGGATGTTGGGGACAGATCTGGGGTCAGGGGCTGTGGGAGGGGAGTCTGGGATGAGCACTGGGCGAGGGCAGCCCGTTCACAGAGCCCATTCGCAGGAGCGCACAGGAGGGGGGTGGGGAAGATGATGATGAGGACAGCTTGGCAAACAGCAGGTGCTGTGGTTTGAATGTTTGTGTCCCCTTCAAAATGCCTGTTGAAATGTAATCCCCAATGCAACGGCATTAAGAGGCGGGGCTTAAGGAGGTGGTTAAGTCACAAAGACAGAGCCCTCGTGAATGGAACTAGCATCCTTATAAAGGGGCTGAAGGTTACTAATCGTTACGTCTCTGTTCGTTCTGCCATGTAAAGTCGCAGTGTTCATCTCCTCCAGGAGGCACAGAAACAAAGCACCATTTTGGAAGCAGAGAGACAGGCCCTCATTAAATACTGAAACTGTATTGATCTTGGAATTCAGAACTGTGAGAAGATAAATTTCTCTTCTTCATAAAGTACTCAAAGGTATTTTGTTATAGCAGCACAAATGGACTAAGACAGTGGCTTTCAGGTTCCCCCAGGACATACAAGTGGACATGTCTACCATGAAGTCACCTCTCTCCACCTGGAACTCAGAGAGAATCTGAGCCTTTGTTTTGAAACACAGATTTGCTGGGTGTAGGATTCTTGGTTGACAGTTGATGTCTTGAGCACTCTGAATGTATTATCCTACTTCCTTCTGGCTTCTTTGTTCCTGCTGAGAAACCAGCTGGTAGTCTTATCTGGGTTACTTCATAAGTGACGAGTCATTTTTCTCTTGCTGCTTTCAAGATTTGACTTGAGCATTTTTACTCTGATGCATCTATGGATCTCTTTCCATTTATCCTATCTGAAGTTTATTGAGCTGCCTGGATGTGTAGGTTAGTGCTTTTTGATAACTTTCGGAGTTTTCAACCATTATTTCTTCAAATGATTTTTCTGTTCCCTTTTCTCTCACTTCTCTCTTTCTGATACTCTCATTGCATACATCTGGATGTGCTTAATGGTGTCCCATGTTTCTTTGAGGCCCTGCTCACCTTTTTCCTCACCTTTTGCTCTGCTCTGTAGGTTGTATAATCTCTATCATCCATTTTCCACTGCACTAATTCTTCCACCAGTTCGAGTCTCCTGTTGAGCCTCTCTGGTGAATTTTTTATTTCAGTTGTACTTCTCAACTCCAGAATTTCCATTTTTTAAAATGATTTCTATCTCTTTTGATATTCTCATTTGATATGATATTGTTATCATATTTTCCTTTACCTCTTTAATCATGTTTTCCTTTAGTTCTTTAAACATTTATAAGGACTACTTTGAAGTTTTCTGTTAAATCTGACATTGTGTCACTCTCACAATTGCTTACTTTTTTTCTTGTATACGGGTCATACTTTCCTATTTCTTTGCACGTCTCATGACATTTTTGTTGGAAACTGGACATTTAAGATAATATATTACAGCAGTCTCGCTACTGGTACCTATTTCTCCCCAGGTTGTTATTGTTATTTGTTTATTTACTTGTTTAGTGACTGGCTGGATTTTTTTTAGTGAATTCTCTCCCCTTACCCCAATGTGACGCCTCCGACGTTGTTTCTCAGGGAGATACAACACTGGGGATGCCCACAGTCACCCTGGGCTGACTGGTTTTGGCAGAGCTCTCTTCCCTCTTTCCCTGACCATATCAAAGCTGTTAAACTTCACTAATGGCTGATTGATTGTTCCATTGTTTTTGACAATGCCCTGGGGGCATTAATTTCCCCACAGACTAATCCAAACAAATTCAGTCTCCTTTGAAGGAATAGTTCCAGAGGTTAGTGTTTGATATTTATTCTGATCCCAGGAGTACTTCTCCAAGTTTTTTCTCACTTTCTCTCCTGCAAACTAGTTGGCCCACAGTTCAGCCTGTGTCTTTATTGGATCTATTAGGTTATTAAGTAAGGAATGTCTGATTTACTTAAGTACTAAATTTGACAGTTGATATCTCTGACATTTCACTTTCTTGTTTTTTTTTATTGTGATGGTACATCCTCATTCTTTCAAATGCATGTTTTGGCTTGTGATTATCTTTCAATTTTTTTTAGGGTAATTTTTGGGAAACCATAGATAAGTCAAAAATTTGAGTTATTTTCAAATATGAGTTCCATCGTGGAACCAATGCAGCACAGACAACTTGAAATGTCAACGAAGTGTTTGGGAAGGATGTGGCTAATGGACACACAGCACATCCATGGTTTGAGAAGTTTCGTTCTGGTGACTTTAATCTTGAGAACAAGCCACGTGGGTGACCTGAGACCAAGGTGGATAATGATGAGCTGAAAGCTGCAGTGGAAGCGAATCCATCTCAACCTATGCGTGGATTAGCAGCAAGGTTTGATGTTACTATTCCAACAATATTGGATCATTGGAAACAAATCAGCAAAGTAAAGAAGCTGGATAGATGGGTACCGCATGAATTAAATGAAAGTCAGAAGAGAAACCGTCTAGAAGCTTGCCTTTTTTGCAGTCACGATATAAAGGTGAACCATTTTTACACCGTGTTGTTATGTGTGATGAAAAATGGACTTTTTTTTGATAATTGCAAGTGTTCGGCACAATGGCTGGGTAAAGATGAAGTGCCAAAACACAGTCCAAAACCGAATAGTCATCCAAAAGAGCTAATGGTGTCTATTTGGTGGTCCAGCCCTGGTATTGTCCACTACAGCTTCATAAAACCAGGTCAGTCGATTACAGCGGATGTCTCCTGCAACCAATTGGATGAAATGATGAGTATGCCTGTGATCAAGCAGCCAAGATTGGTCAGTAGACAGGCCAATCCTCTTACAAGACCATGTGTTGCAAAAAACAACAACGCTGCTCAAACTACAGCAGCTGACTTGGAAACTCTGTCATCCACCGTATTCACCAGACCTTGCACCAACTGACCACCGTTTCTTCCAGGCTTTGGACAACTTCTTGCAAGGAAAAATATTAAATTCTCAACAAGCTGTGGAAAATGCCTTTCCTGATTTCATCACCACTCGCTCTCCAGGCTTCTTTGCTGCTGGCATAAACAAGCTGTCGTTAAGATGGCAAAACTGTGCTGATAGTTCAGACACATACTTTAATTAATTGTACTGCATCTTGTTTGAGATATAATAAACTAAACATTTGATTTGAAATCAGACATTTCATTTTAATGATCTAAAACAATTAGCAGAGATTAGCATGACTAAAAGGGAGCTCGGTGCTAATAGTCAAGACTATGGGGAAAAGGCTGAAAGGCATTTCGGAAATCTTTGAGACCATCTCTCCCATCACAGGCCCGGAGGCCTAGGAGGACAGAATGTTTGGGTGGTGCCAGCAACAGGGATCTGCTGCCTTGCACAGCCTTGGTGTGCACCCGGGCTGCTGGGACTCCAGCTGCAGCACAAAGGGGTCCAGGTACTGCTCAGGTCACTGCTCTGGAGGGCACAAGGTGAAAGGCAGGAATTGATAGTAGGAGAATGTACTTTGTTTTTGTGGAACAGAAACTGTTTTAGATTAGAAAAATGTGTTCTCTTTGATTCTAACTAATGCCATTTGCTTCTGTAACCGCGCTTGCTTTTAGTTGTTAGTCAA
>CAUYSK010086916.1:0-11610 GCA_963575035.1 Avahi laniger | reverse complement strand
TTAATTTCTTTCTATTTTTTTTTGGTAGAGATGGGGTCTCGCTCTTGCTCAGGCTGGTCTCGAACTCCTGAGCTCAGAACGATCCGCCCACCTCGGCCTCCCAGAGTGCTAGGATTACAGGCGTGAGCCACCGCGCCCGGCTATCGTTGATTTTCAAACACATATTTTTCATGGATGCCATCAGAGTTTCTTGAATATATAATGATAATCCTAAGAAATGTCATTTCTTGAATAAGGAGCACGTAAGACCAAAACTCTTAGGTAAACATCCAAAACAGAGCAGTGAATGTGTTTTTTCATTCTTGTCTCCTCTAGGTGGAAATTGAAACCAATCAGCTACAAGACGGCTCGTTAATTGACCTCTGCGGTGCAACCTTGCTGTGGCGCACTGCAGAAGGCCTTTCCCACACTCCCACGGTGAAGCATTTAGAAGCTTTAAGACAGGAAATCAATGCAGCGCGACCTCAGTGCCCTGTAGGTTTCAACACACTCGCATTTCCTAGTATGAAGAGGAAAGATGTTGTAGATGAAAAACAACCATGGGTATATCTAAACTGCGGCCACGTACACGGCTATCATAACTGGGGAAACAAAGAAGAACGTGACGGAAAAGATCGTGAATGTCCTATGTGTAGGTCTGTTGGTCCCTATGTTCCTCTGTGGCTTGGATGTGAAGCTGGATTTTATGTGGACGCTGGCCCTCCAACCCATGCGTTTAGCCCGTGCGGGCATGTGTGTTCAGAAAAGACAACTGCCTATTGGTCCCAGATCCCACTGCCTCATGGTACTCATACTTTTCATGCAGCCTGTCCCTTTTGTGCACATCAGTTGGCTGGTGAACAAGGCTACATCAGACTTATTTTCCAAGGACCTCTAGACTAACAGACAGTTGTCCTCCAGGACTGCATTATAAATTTATAAGCTAAGTGAGTGGGTTTTCAAACCTGTTGTTCATGTCACAGTTTTTCTGCTCTGGTTATTTGCATTAAGATGAAGAATTTTTTAAAACATTTATAATAAATAGTAGCAATTTCTGAGCAAAAATCTGGGAAACTCAAGCAAAGGAATTTGTGAAAGTACCAGTCTTCTGAATTCTGAGTTTTGAAAATATATTTTGAGGAAAAAAAGACATAGTCTAATTTGATGCCTTCATTTTAGTGTTTTTGAATCACCCATCCTCAGTGTTGAAAAATGGTTTTGTACAACTGAGGGTACTGTTGGTTCAAACTATGTTAGTTTACAGTTTGTTGCAAACATTGTAAAATACAGCAACATGTATATTAACTTTTTTCTATTTATCTTTATTATAGAAAATGTCTTAGAATGTTCTCAATAGAGTAGCATGGTAATGATGGTGTCACACTTAGTGTGAGTGGTAGCTTAGTGAGCACACGGCTTAAGGATTTGTAAAGTTAGGAAGAAGGACAAGAGAGCCTCTCTCCCCACCCCCATCTAAATATGGAATTTGGTAAATTAGAATACTTTGTAAAACCAAATTCATATTAATTACCATTGTGTAAGAGATGTTTGTTTTTAACCACATTGAAGATAATCAGGAAATATTTTTTCCTTAATGTTTCTCTCGAGTGTAGTACTATAACAAAAACTTAATGCTAAGAAACATTTTATATGCTCCTTTGAATATGCAATTAATCTAGATTATCTATTTTTCTCCCACAATAACTAATCTGTTTTTAGTATCAGCAACATTTGGCAAGTTTATTTTTTGGATATAAACTGTCGTTCATCTGTTCACTGTTTCTAGAAAAAAAAAAATCAGTCTCATAAGAAAAAGCATAAATTAACAAGAAAGGAAAATGACTTGATTTGCTTTTAGAAAATGAAATGCTTAATTAATTAAATGCTAATTAATCCTTCTGTATTTGGCCTTATCCAGGCATTAGGAAATGCAGAGATACAAAGGGTTACATGAAAATAGTGCCCCCTTTTTTAACCTAACAGGGCAGCCTTAACCATGGGCCTGAACCCTAAGGACAGTTGCCACAGTGGACTCCAGTAAACATCTAGTTGGCAGGTGAGCACTGATGACAGCAGAGTGAAGGGACACACTTGTGTGGTCTGTTTATTCTCTGATTTCAATAAATCCTTTGCTTTCTGAAGCAAGAACAAGTTTCTCCTCCTCTCCCCTGCTACCCCTAAATGTACCACAAAAAAAGTATAGACAGTTGCACTACATCAGACCCTTTTTTGACACTTGTAGAAACCAGTACACTTTTAGATTAAACGAAATCATTTTTTTAACCTTTTGATTTGTTTTCTTTTAGTTCGAATAATTGTATAATACTTGATTGATTGTAGCAGATTTTTGTATGTGGTAGCATAGCTTTAATTTATCCTATTACAATGCTGTTCTGAATTTTATTTGGGTTTTAAAAAAGCAAAATTTGTTGCTTAGAAGCCATGAACTGTTTTATTTTACTTCAACTGTCATAATTTCTTTGTTTTTAAAAATGATCATTTGGGTTCACTCAGGAAATGCATGTCAGGAAACTTGTATTATAAGTTTATTAATTGTGATGTATCAGTAACTGCTGTTACCCCAAAATCAAAGAAATATAATTGATTTTGAAGTTTTCTAGATTGTCACATGCTTTGTGACTAATGCAAAGAAATCAAGTCCTGTGTTTTATTTGTTCTAGTCATTTCTATTCAGGCTATATATTGTAGCTTAATTTTTATTTGCAATTAATTTATTCAAACTAAGTAAATACTTTTCAAAATAGATATTTGAATTTGTCTCTGTAAATTCATTTTTGCACAACCAAGAGTGGGAAACCAGAAGTGAAAATTGTGGACAAATCTCCACACTCCAAAAATATTCGTTTGAAATAGATAAAGAGTTTGTATTTAATGTGATACTTTAAGGTCTCTGGTTCTCTTTGGAAAGCATCTGTTAGTTATTAATAAAGGACCTTTGTTAGTGGCTGAATAATTGAGGCCTTTTCTAAGTTAAACCCTGCTAGGGAGTTGGCTCTTTGCAAGTTGCATAGTAGACTATTTAAATAGTGCCTTGGTGACCATAAAAGTTTCGCGTTCTTCCCAAAGTACCTGAATTTCCTCCTAGCAGCTGGAGTGAAAAAAAAAAAACTGGTTCATTTTCTAAGTTTTGAAAACTCAGGCAATTTAAATCATTAGGTGTTTTCTCTTCAAGTACTTTGAATATTGGTTCTGCCATTTTGTCAGTGCCTAATGGAACACTTTTACTTACTCATTTGTCTTAGGGGAATGTCTGACCAAGAAAGATAAAAAGTTGTATTTAGGTCTCCTGAATGTACTGTCAAGAAAGATAATCTTAGTGGCTTAACTCTTTTATCAAAGCAATCTTTATATTTAAATGTTTCTTAATTTGTACAGGGAATTAAATTTCCCTTCATCTAGAATGTTTGGGTCATGAAGCAAACCATGAAGGCAGATATTCAGATGCAGGAGTCTTTTACCAGATTATCCTCTTGCAGCTATAATTGCTTACTTCCCTCATATGAAAATCTTCTAGTACATGTAAAGCAGGGTAGGAATAAATAATAATGTAAATATTTAATTACATCTAACATTTGAATACTCCCACTCTACTCGTCCCTTAGAATACCTCAAGAACGGTGAGTGATGCATGACCTGCTGACACAGACAAGGGCACCAGTGAAAATCCGTCCATTGTGTCTTTAAGTTTATCAGATAAACATAATTCTAACACTTTGACTCCTCATCCCAATGGATCATCTTGTGCTACCCACTTTAGAGACCACTGGTTAATAAATCTACGATTCATTCTTTTCTCTTTATATGCTAAGCAACTCAGATTAGCAAAACTCTGCATAACTGAACTGTATTATTCTATCACCCACCCCCACTTTCAGAATTACTCGTATATATAAATATAATACCTTGTCCTCAAATTTTATCTACTCATTCTTACAATAAATTTTCGCATACCCGTCATGCACCAAGCCCTGTCCTAAACTGGGTGATGTAGCAGAGAAAGAAATAAAAGGAGGGTGGGAAGCAAAACAAGAAGAAAAAAGATCCCTGTCTTCACGATGCTTGTGTTCTAATAGGAAAGATAGAAATGAGCAAGAAAAAGTCAAAAATAAAACACCATAGATAGTGAACTATGCTGAGGGGACAAACAAAGCAGGAAAGGGAGATACAAATGTCATGTGTGGAGGCAGGAGGGGTAGTGTTTGCAATATCAAATAGAGCCAGGGAAAGCCCCACAGGGTGGGTGGTATTTGAGTAAAGATCTGAAGGAGCAGAAGGAGAAGGGAATGGCTACTTAGAAGAAGAGCAGTTAGGTAAGGGAAACAGCCATCGAAGGGCCCTGAAACAGCAGCATGCCTAGAATATTTCTATAATAGCAAAGAGGCCAGTGTGGCCAAGTGGTATGTGAAAAGGGGAAGAATAGTAGGTAAGGTCAAAGAAGTCAAGTGACAGGTTAACTGGAGGGTGGGGATGAAACTAGATTATGGAGCATCCCCTGGGACTTTTGGCTTTTATTCTGAATGAGATGGGGGTCACTGTTGGGTTTTGAGTAGGGGAGTGACGTGATGTGACATATTTTAATAGGATCTAAGTAGACTGAAGGTGGGATCAGGGAGACCATTGCACTAATCCTGGAGATAAGTGATGGTGGCTTGGATCAAGGTAGTGGCAGTGAGGGTGGTTTGAAGAATGATGAGATTCTAAATATGTTTTAAAGGCAGAACTGACAGCATTTACTGGCAGATCAGCTGTGGGGTGTGAAAGAAGGAAGAATCAAGGATAACGCTCAATCAGGCTCAGCCACTGGGAGGATGGAATGGCTGTTTATTGAAGGGAAGATTATGAGGAGAGCAGTTTAGGGGGAGAGGTGCGCTGGTGGTGGAATCATTGAGGCTCCTATTAGACAAGATATTTGCCAAAGTTAGGATGTCTCCACTTTTTCTTTTAATTAGTATCAAAGGTCTCAACCATTATGATCAGTGTTTTCTATATACCTCATGCCAACTTAGAAACAAATAAAAAAGTATTCCTCCTGATTAATGGTGAACTTTCTTTCATTGAAATAAAATTGGGGTGCCCCTCATGTTTCTCTCCTAGGTTTGGCTGCCCTCTGAGGAAATGAAGTTATGTTTTCAACTACAGTAACTTCCTTTAGCCAAAGTACTCTGATAACGATTTTTCTTCCTCCTCACCCATTATATACCTTTTCACTTGGCTCTTGCCTTGTTAAAAAAAAGTTTTCAGGGTTTTTGTTTGTCTTTTTGTTTTTTGAGACAGAGTCTCACTGTGTTGCCCAGGCTCGAGTGAGTGCCGTGGCATCATCCTAGCTCAAGCAATCCTTCTGCCTCAGCCTCCCAAGTAGCTGGGACTACAGGCATGCGCCACCATGCCCTGCTAATTTTTTCTATATATTTTTAGTTGTCCGATTAATTTTTTTCTATTTTTAGTAGAGACGGGGTCTCGCTCTTACTCAGGCTGGTCTCGAACTCCTGAGCTCAAACAATCCACCCACCTTGGCCTCCCAGAGTGCTAGGATTACAGGCATGAGCCACCAGGCCCGGCCTTCAGAGTTTTTTTAATCTTAATATTTTGCTGCTTCAAAATTTTTTTAGCAGTGGCAGAGTATAACTTGTGTTTTGTTCTTAAAGTTTTCTTTTTTTTAATATTCAAGTGCTTATAGAAAACAGAATTCTTGAACCTATTTTATAGTCCAGATTTTAATGTCCAGTTTTCTTTAAGGAAATATATCTATATTTGATAATTGTCAACAGAAACTGGAATAAATAAGATCAAAAAAGTTTCCCAAGTAATCGTTGTAAAGAATCATGTCCAAACATCGTGTCAGGTGATGTGATAGGAATGCCAGGTTCTTTAGGTTGACAATAGATTGTAAACCCAGCTATGTGTGTCAAAGTTAAGTCACAGCATAAAATCAATTCCTCTTAACTAACATTTGAGCGTTTGCTATGTGCCAAGAACTGTTTTAAATACAACACACTAAGAATATTACTGATATTATTTAAAAAGTGAAACAACCCTATGAGGTAGGAACTATTGTCTCCACTTTACAGTGGAAACCAGCCACAGCAATGTAACTGGCCCGAGGTTCACAGGGCTTGTAACCGGAGGACTTAGAATTTGAACTTTGAAAGTCTCACCCAATTTGTGGGTATGCAGCCACCATATTTGACTGCTTTCCCATTTTAATGGTGGAACACATCAAAGGAATTTTTTTTGCAAGTTGGTACATGGTCCCTAGTACATGGTAGATGCTCAAAAACTATTTCTTGGATGATGGGAGAAAATAGAACTCTGAACCTTTAAGCTACCAAAACACCCTGAAAAGGAGCATTCACAAAAAGAGTCAAAAGAATGCAGGTTACAGAAGCAAATTTATTTGATCTGAAAATATGTCTTTATTGGCTAAAAAAGAGAGAAGGGGAAAGGTGGAAATACTACAAAAAGTGGCATTAACTGGAAAGTAGACAGGGCAACAAGAAGAAAACCCATGGATGGTGCCAGAAAAGAACAGAAAGGATTATCCTGGAGATAAGAAACACCAGTTACAGCCAGAAAGGATATAATCTAGACATTCAAGTTTTTAAGAACCTATTATTGGTGAGGAAAGGCACAAAAGGCAGCCAATATTGAAAGGGAAAATTAAGGTTCCTTACCTACCTTAGATGTTCCTGATGTTTTATATCATATTACTGTATAACCATTAATAAAAAAATATATAAACTAGAGAGGATCTTGGCAATCAAGTTACACATGAAGGAATGAAGGCCTAGGTGAAGTGATTATTGATTGACAGATCTGGTATTAGAACCTCAGTCCGCTGTGTCTATCCTCATACTCTTAATTATCATAAACTTGAGTCACCAAGACTCAGTTATTAATATATTCCCATGTTATGTTTGTTAAAGCCGTGGTAAGCACATTGCATTAAGTTTTTGTTTTTAAATTATAAGTGTCTGCAGAGTGAAAATATCAATTCTTGTTTTCACATGAAAAATGGTTCCCAAATATAGGGGATGGTCTGCTTCAGATTTCATTTAACTAAAAGGTTGCCTAGTTTGGAATTGAAAGACAAAAGTAGGGTTGCCCAGTAGTTTCACTTAACAGCCCTTTGGTACTCTGCATAAATCATTAAATATCATTCGGCAAACATAGGAGCACTCAATGACAAAGCTCTTAATTTACTTTTCTATTTGTTGTGAAGTTAGAACAGTTATTTTGCATACCACATCTCTGCAGGAACGCAATGCATTCAGATACTCCACTTTCAATTGGCTTGTCAAATGACCTTTGGAAAATGAGCTATTTGAAATAGAGATGTTAATGTCTCGTTAAAATGTTAAAATTACTACATTGTCAAGCAACTCAAAAAACTTTCTCAGTTCACAGTATAGTTGAACAATAGTAACCTGGACCCCAAGTGCCCATAGGTTATTAAATCTGAAATCATAAGGGGCAGATTCCTAAACGAAGAAGCTGGAGTTGAATTGGACCAGGTCTACAGGGATAAGAGAATGACAGGTTCCCACAGACTGTGGGTTATCTACAGCCAGCACCTCCCAAAGCACGGATGGACTCAGGTGGCAGCTGAGGAGGGATAGTGGGAGGAATTCCCCACTGTGGGTCTTGATAACATTTTAGGATCCCTGAAGTAATTACTTCCAAAGTTGAGTCTGCATGCGGAATGGGAAGGGGAGAACAGGCAGTATTCTGGAGAGTGGTGTGTGTGTGTGTGTCTCTCTCTCTCTCACACACACACACACACACACACACGCATACATCAGACACCTGCTCCAAATTTTTGAGTAAGTATAGCTTCTGAAGATGACTAGTTTAAAAGAAACAGTATTCACGTGAGTGTGTAAATTCTAACATTTGTTAGTGTCATTTCTGTATTAGCCAGCCGGCACAAATGCAAATGTTGATTCTATTTTTCATTGATTTTATTCAAAGGACTCAACCATGGCAGGAATCCCGAATCAAGTATACTATGCAAAGTCGGTATCTTGTTGCAGAGGTAATGTAATAAAACTGTGAGCTGATACTTGTCACATGATGAAATAAAAGTCAAAGATACTACTCTTGGGATGTGGCCTTTTGCAGAGAAGCATTAAAAGACCATTTTACTGCCTTGGTGTATGCCACAGGATTTTTTAAATTTGAGAGTTAACAATCAAGAGTTTGTCTGAAGGCACTTTTATGGTTTCGTTATTGCTACTGACTTCAAATATGGCCATATTTATTTACCAAAGTGTTTTAATTCCTCTTTAAATACAAAAGGACCATTGAAAATGTTGTCTGGATGGAATTTCACAAATACAAGGAATTCTTCAGACAGGGCAGGAATCCAAGCTTTAATCCAGTCTGGCCTCAGATACCAGTCCTTAAATGTTACTTTATCAGCGTAGGTAACAATGGGCAGTTATTCATTGTAAATAAACTAGAGACTGAGTGAGAGGAGTTAGAAAATGCAAAGATAAGTGGCCTGCCCTTCAGAGAGGATCCAGTTATACCGAAGCCAGCATTTCCTATAATTTTGTAACGTACTTTTATGTTTAACTCCTTGGTTATTACCTGCTATTCTATGGGGACAAAATAACTCAACACTCTGGCATCAATGAAGTAATACTAGTTCTACCTCATCGTTGTTCCTTAGGTCTTTGGTGATGGTCCTATGTGTGAAATTAGACTCATAACAGCAGATGGTCCTAGACTAATAAATTTATAGCCTCTCCATTTGGGGAGCTCAGTAGCCTCTTTGAAATACAATAAAATCAAAGCATCTTAAGTGAAGTATAAAGTTATCTTCAGTTTAAGAAACTCTTTAGTCATTCAATGGCTAATGGAAAGGATAATCCAAATTATTTATACCTGAAACACTTCTGAAAGAGTATAATTTAGGGTACAATACAGAGCCAGGACCTAACATCTCTAATTCCCTAAAAGCAAGTTCCAAAGACCTGTCCCTATTTGCTTGTACTGGAATTTAATTATATGTTGACCTGTGACACTAGTTTAAACATCTTTTTGATCTACAAAAAATGTTTTGTTATAATGGAAATTCAGATAAAAAGTTGATCTTAACCCTTTCGTACATTCCTTCATTATGATAAATTAAGCCTCTAATCGATGAAACGTACTACAAAATGGGAGAGACATGAGCAAAATAACTGACATGCAGAAATGTACATTTTCACTCTGAGAATATTAATTTGATCTTTGCCATTACTGTTGCTTATTATGACTGACATTTGGGGCTACCAATTAACCTTCTGGATTTCCAAATACCTTGGTCTGATTTGTAAGTACACCTGTAACTACAGGACCCAGCATTTACTAGAGAAGGTGTGCACACAAGAAGCTCACACCTTCTTGAGTGAAAACATTTCCAAAAAAATCCATTTTGTTCCTTTGTTTCTTTGAAGTTTCTCTTTATGTGGAAAGGTGATGGAAGTCTTTACTTAGAGAACTAGGTATAGTTATGCAGGGACAACATCATCCTCCTGGCTGGAAAGAACACACTGACTCTAAGTGTTCTCCTTTATGTGCTTCTGTTTGCACGGTTCACTTCCAGCTAACCCAGCATTTCTGAAATGCCAGCATTTTCTTTTTGTTTTCTGGCATTTTATCTGAGCAAACTCATATGGGTGCCAAGAAGATAATGCCATGTTTTTAATGGAATTTCAGATCATCAGTTCTCTTTCAAGTGGAGTTGGAGATACTTGTTTTGTTGATAAATCTAAAATTTGATCCCCTTTCTTGAGCAATTATTTTCTATGGAGAAAAACTATCCTGACTAGCAAGCTCGTCAACATGTACCAAGGCCTAATATGTACTAGAATAAATGGGTAAGAGAGTATGGATAGTGTAATGCATTGTGATCAATATGATTAGAAAAACAGTTCGAAGCAAAATTCTCTGATAATTTAAGATACCAAAATCCTCTTAAATTAGTATCTTAAATTGGTATCTTAAATTAGTAATGTCATTTGGACCTATATGACTGGAACTGAAACTATCTGATTTTATTCTGCTTCTTAAAGGCTAGGGGGCCTTTGACAACAGAGTAAGGATCTTGCTCTCTTGAAGGGAGGTCTGTACGAGAGAATAAAATACATTCAGGAGACAAAGGTTCGACTCGTCATAAAACCTGAGATTATAAAAAAAATAAGAGGATGTCTTGCATATAGTCAGCCTGCAGTTAAATATGCATTGAATATTTGAGCAGGTTAGATCTGGACCCTTCATCCTTAATGTCTTGAAGAACTATTTTTAATTTTCTAGCAACCTTGAGATCACAGGATAGGAAAGAGAAATTCCACTATTAAATGAAGTAGGAAAGTAGTAAGAATCTTGGCTGAGAGTTGTAATAAACCTTCTCTCTCTTTCTATGGGACTCCTGAGGAAGCCTCAAACAAGGAGGCCTATTAACAACTTAAATTGGAAAGCAAGAGCTGATTTTAATTTGATCTTTTTCTCTGCATGAGCACCTCAACTTACAGTGCTCTGTTAAAATTAGTGATTTATTTAAAATATTAAGTAAAGATGTCTGGAGAGAAGAATTCTTTCTTTTCACTCACCATGAAAGTGGTTGTTACACTGAATATCTCTTAATTGCCTGACTAGTCAAATGTGTTTATCCACTAGGAAAGTGAAGCATGTATTAAAAACTGAATACCTATTTTGGATTCATTTATTCAACAAAAATATATTGAGCTAAGTGAGAGGCACTGGAGATATAAAGATGAATAAAATAGATGTGGTCCCTCCCCTCACAGTGCTGAAAATCTAGTAGAATGAAATAAGCAATTGCAATATGGTGTGATAAGTACTATAAGAGAAGTAGAAATCTTTGAGAGCACAATGAAGGGGCACTGAACTAGAGTTGGTGGGGTCACAGAAGACCCTCAGGATAGAAGTGATATGAATCAGGGACTTGAAGGAAAAGGGAGGTAGCTAAGGATGGGGCAGGGTGGCACATTGGGGCAGTGGGAAGAGGGTTCCCAGCAGAGGGAACAGCTTAGCTTGCACAGAGACTCAGCACCAGTAGAGAGTAGCATGTATTTGAGAAACTGAAATTCAATGTGGCTAAGTGGAGAGTAAAAGGAGAAGAATGGCAGGAGAAGTGGCCAAAGACACAGGCAGGAGACACATCAGGGCTTAACCAAGTCAAGATGTTGAGCTTTATCCCATGGGCCACAGGGAATCAGAGAATGATGTGATCAGATCTCCACTTTTGAAAGATCACTCTGGCTGTACTGTGGAGAACAGGTGTGCAAGACTAGAGGAAGAGAGAAAGAAATGTATAGAATCCCCCTGAGTGAGAAATGATGGAGACAGCATAAGGCAAGTAGCAGTGGGAATAGAGGGAGATGGGTGGATCTGAAATATATTTAACATGTTTAAGAGTACACTGGGCAGGGCTTTATGATTGATTAGATGAAAGAGAAGCCATAACTCTGTAACAGAGTAGTCACCCCTCCTCCCATGGGTGTGGAAGTGTAAAATTGAGAACGGGGAATATGTAACAGGGGGAATGGCCCGGAAAAAATGGCAAAAAAATGTTTTCTGTCTCTTTAAAATTTCCCCCACTCT
>CAUYSK010086915.1:0-12935 GCA_963575035.1 Avahi laniger | reverse complement strand
TCCTAGCACTCTGGGAGGCCGAGGCGGGCGGATTGTTTGAGCTCAGGAGTTCGAAACCAGCCTGAGCGAGAGCGAGACCCCGTCTCTACTAAAAATAGAAAGAAATTAATCGGACAACTAAAAATATATAGAAAAAATTAGTCGGGCATGGTGGTGCATGCCTGTAATCCCACCTACTCGGGAGGCTGAGGCAGAAGGATCGCTTGAGCCCAGGAGTCTGGGGTTGCTGTGAGCTAGGCTGACATCACAGCACTCACTCTAGCACAGGCAAAAGAGTGAGACTCTGTCTCAAAAAAAAAAAAAAAAAAAAAAAGAAGTGAGGACGGGTTGGGATTCTGAGGCCATCCCCAGGCCCACTTGTTGTGTGTGGCAAGGTTTGGAAAATGAAAACCAGAAGCATCTCAAAGAGCATTCTGTTTGAGCTCTGGGGCAGAGCCTGGGCACTGTGCCAGAGCAGCTGGGAACTCTGGTTAGGCACTTTGATGCAAATGCCCAGCTGGGCCCAGTTCATTCTTTATTTACCCCACAGGGCTATCCGTAGGGTATTTGTTCTCTGTACCACAGGAACACATGGAGACCATCATCCTCCTGCAATATACACTGAGCACTGACAACGTGCCAGACTACGGAGCCTGGATGGCAGTATGCAATCCAGGTAAAGAGAAGGTCTTTAGTGTTAGAAAGCCCAAAGTCTGAATCCTGGCACCGAGACTAACAGCTGTGGACAAGATACTTAATCTATATAAGCCTTAGTAAACTCATCTAAGCGACATGGCTAATGCACACTTTATTGATGGGAAACTCAATGACATAATGAATATAAAGATATTAACACAGTGCTTGGCTCATTGTAAGTGGCTCAATAAATGGTAGTTGTTATTGTAGCCAAAGAATACTGCCCGCCTGCAAGCACTGGCAAAGATAGTGCCGTGGAGGTACTCTCCATTTTGTCCTTGCCCCTAAGCACAGGGCTTGGCTGGCAGCACCCTAATGTGGGATAAATACCATCATTAATTCTGCAAACTTTAAGACTATCTCGCGCTCAAGCAGAAGGTAAACGACAAAGGCCCTTTTCAGTCTCTCATTCTCCATTTGTCCTTAACTGACCAGGTCTCTACTGATGAAGTCCACATATCCAGATAACACAGACGTTTCTGAAAGTCTGTTCTTCTGAGAAAAACAAAATAGAGATTGTAAGAAATGTTACCATCATTCTTGTCGTAAGAGGATTTTCCTGAATTATCCAATTACATGCCTGAAATCTCCGCGGAGGTTTGACAGGGGAGGTCCGAGTTCCAGTGTTGGTGCGGAATCAGCTTGCCCCCGACCTTCTGCACCGAGCAGGGGTATTGAGCGGTGAACTCCATGAAAACCTCCTCGGAAGTGCTCCAGTGTGAGGCTGGGTGTGAGTGCAGAGTGCTCACCACTGCTAGACTCTGTGAGTTAAGTTTATACCCCTGACTGTCTCAAGGCACTCTCCGTCTGCCAGATATACCTCAATAACGATGCTAATGATTGCAAGCAGCACCTTTGTTGTATCTCATTTATTTTTACCCCAAATTATGGAGGCTTGAAAAAATTTACTGACTGCTTGGGTTTTCTGACTAATTGGGGTAACTCTATGTTATAGCCATTAGGAGATTTAAATATAGATCTTCTTGAGCAATACTCTTTATTGGATCCCCTGTTATCCTTTAAATATCTTGGTGTGCAAGTGGATAAAATTAGAAAGAATTTGTTTGCTTTAAATTACCAACCTCTGCTTGATAAAACTATTAGCGATTTAGCTAATTGGACGGCTCTTCCATTATCATTAATTGGCAGAGTTAATACTATTAAAATGGTTGTTTTATCTAAATGTTTGTATTTATTTCAATGTTTTCTCATCAAGCCACCTAAAAATGCTCTAAAGCTTTGAATTCTGCAATTAGTTTTGTTTTACAGGCTACAAATAGAGTTAAGATTAATTTTAAAACTACAACTACTCTAGCGGGCCAAAAGATTAATTCTTCTTTATGTGGGGGTGGAGGAATGTTGGACTTTCTTGAACAGACTTTGTCCATTGTTCCTGGATATCCTCAATAAGGTTCAAGGATAAGAAGTTGAAAAGTCCAAAAGAAATTGAAAATATTCTTGTTAATGTTCTTTATCTAATAAAAACTTTACAAGAGAGCTTTATATCCCACTCATATATGTATTCAATCACACATTCATTCATTCAGCACATATGTATTATGAATCTCTTATATGCACCAATCACTATACAGGATATTGCAGAAGATCTCAAAAGTGAATGAAACGCAGTCCTTGCCCTCAAGAAGTTCAAATATTGAGGATGAAAAAGAAATGAATAGCTATAGGTAATGTGGTAAGTGCTAGGCAGAGAAATGCCCATCAAGCTGGGGCACAGCGACAGTGTTGCTAACTCTGCCTGCGGGAACAAAAAGAGCTGCCCAGAGAAGGAGACCTGTGAGCAGGATCTTGAATGATGGGATGCTCGCAGGGCTTTTCCAAGATCTGAAAGAGCACCTTGAGTGTTTTTCCTTAAATGATGAAATATATAGCTTGATTTGTGGGACAGTGAAAATGGTCTGCTCAGCTAAAAGGTGACCATTTTCTCTTCGGTGGATCAGGGGAATTCGGTAGACATAATGTATCAGGACTTCAGCAAGACATTTAACTAAGGCTTCCACGATCTCTTTGAATGTCAAGAGTGGGACATGTGAGCAGAATGATGGCAAGGGTACGTATAATTCTAGCTGGCTGAAAAATGGCCCTCAATATGTTCATTTCCATGTTAATGCTAACCTGGAGAAAAGTCCCAGAGATATGCCAATGGGTTCTCTCTTTGGCTGTGTCCTGCTCAAAATTTTTAATAACTAAGATAAGAACATAGAGACTTGCTCAATTTTTAGATGATGCAATTTGAAGAACAAAGACAGCCAATGTACTGACAGATCAATCAAGGATTTATGAAGATCTCAAGAGGCTGGAATAAAGGATCAAAGTTAACCACATATGTCTAAATAGGAAAAAGTAATGACCTGCCCAACTTTGTCCCACTTGCTAAAATACAGGCAGGGAAGCCTTAACTTGTTATGGCCTTGTTAGTTCATAAAAAATGCTTCAGATTTGTAGTCAAAGTTCAAGTCCTAGCTCGGCTGAATGTTAGACATGCAATTTCAAGCATTACCCTAAACTTTTCTGAGCCTCAGTTTTTCTATCCTGATGGACTGAATATTTGTGTGCCCCTCCCCCGATTCATATGTTGAAATATAATCCCCAGTGTGATGGTGTTAGGAGGTGGGACCTTTGTGAGGTAACTATGTCATGAGGCTAGAGCCCTCATGAATGGGATTAGTGCTTTCATGGGGAAAGGCCAGAGAGCTAACTCACCCTCTTTCTTCCAAGGGGGATGCAATGAGAAGTTGTCAGTTTGCAACCTGGAAGAGGTTGCAAACTGACAGAACCCAACTATGCTGGTAATCTGATTTTGGACTTCCAACTTCCAGGACTGTGCGAAAGAAATTTCTGCTGTTTATAAACCAATCTACAGTACTTTGTTATAGCAGCCCAAATCGACTCCAACACCACCCATAAACTGGAAATCTACAAGTTCCCAGAGTTGCTGTGAGAATTAAGTATATAGAAAGAATTTTGCCAACTATATATCACTATGCAAAAGTTATCGTCTGTAATACTTATAATAGCAATGGTAATAATAATAATAGTAACAGTAACTTATATGAAGTCCTGAAATCTTAGTTAGTTAAATTCTAACCCAGAGTAAACTAACAGTTTGACGTGGTCTGCAAAATAGCCAATACAGTCATGGGCTGCATTCCTGGAACAAGGGAGTCAGAACTGTATTCCCTCCCACTGGAGTAACCTACAGCCCATCTTGCATCCTGGGTTCAGTTCTGGTCCTTGTGGTAACCTGATGTCTAAAGCAGAGTTTGACATATAGTGGGTGCTCAATAACATGTGTGAAATAGATTAGTTTTAATAAAGATGTTGCATCATGTTGGTGTCAGGTAATGAGGATTCTAAGAATATAGAAACCACAGGTCAAATTGTTTTTAAATGTGGAATATTTAGGCCAGGCATGGTGGCTTGCGCCTATAATCCCAGCACTTCAGAAGGCCGAGGAGGGAGGGTCACTTGAGGCCAGGAGTTTCAGACCAGCCTGGCAATAATGAGATCCTGTCTTACAACAAATTTAAAAATTAGCTGGGCATGGCATGCTCCTGTAGTCCTAGCTACTTGGGAGGCTGAGGCAGGAAGATCACTTGAGCCCAGGAGTTTGAGGCTGCAGTGAGCTATGATGATGCCACTGTACTCTAGGCTGGACAACAGAGTGAGACCCTGTCTCAAAAAAAGAAAAGAAAAAAGAGACGATTTATGGAGTCATCACACATGAGGGAATAGGTGAAATATAGGGTCTGTTGTATTTGGAGAACAGTTAACTGGATATTGGAAAACAGTTCTGATGTTTACTAGCACTATCTGCAAGCCACGCATTTGAAAGAATTATTCTGTTGCTCTAGAAGACAAACTGGAACCAGAGGGTAGAGGTTATAGGAAGTCATACTTTGGCCCAATAAATGGAAGTAGTATCTAAAATTAGGAGCCCTGCAACAAGGGAATAGGCTGGCTTTTGAGTCAGAATGTTCTGGAAGAGATTTCTGACGTGTGGGAGATTGGACTGGATGCTTTGGCATTGCCTGTGTAGCTTGTTAAAATTGTAGATGCACAAGATGGAATTAGGATCTAAGGGCATGGTGTTCACTACTCTTCTAGCCTTCTGTATTTTTAACAACTGCCACAGATAATTCTGATACATAGGATACTTAGGGATGTGAGTCAGTAGACTGCGTCTGTTTAAAAACTTCCCTGATGATAAAAATACCACATTGTTTAAACAAATACAGTTTCCCAGTCCCTACCCCTGGAGATTCAAATGCAGTAGGAATGGAATAAGAGCCAGGAATTACTATCATCAGGACAGTCTAAGAAACACTGAACTAGATGATCTCTAACATCCTTCTAGGATCTAAATGAACTATAGCTCTTCATTGGTTCTGATTAACAGTTTTGAACACAATTGACCCTTGAACAATGCAGGAGTTGAGGCACCGACCCCCCATACGGTTAAAAATCAAGTATAACTTTTGACTCCCCAAAAACGTAACTACTAATAGCCTACCAATAGAAGCCTTACCAATAGCATAAACAGCCAATTAACACATATTTTGTATGTTAGATGCATTATATACTGTATTCTTATAATAAAGTAAGCTAAAGAAAAGAAAATGATAAGAAAATCCTAAGGAAGAGAAAATACATTTACTATTCATTAAGTGCAAGTGGGTCATCATAAAGGTCTTCATACTCTTCACCTTCACACTGAGTAGGCTGAGGAGGAGGAAGAAGAGGAGGGGTTGGTCTTGCCGTCTCAGGGGTGGCAGAGGCAGAAGAGGCGGAGGAGGTGGAAGGGCTGATCCGGGCACATTCAGTACAACTTTTACTGAAAAAAATCCACATAAGTGGATCCGCACAGTTCAAACTCGTGTTGTTCAAGGGTCAACTGTACTTGAATTACAGTAATTAAGCTACAAGCAAAAATATGTATGCCTATAGCTTGCCATAATATTCTTCATATGGTGTCTCTAAAGAAGTAAACACATTCTTTTAATAAACTAAATAGCAATGAACATGTTGACTTTCCAATTGGCTGCAGTTTACTATTTTGGCTGATTTCAGTAAATATATGTACACATGTATGCAAATGACAAGCGAATCGTTTCAAAGAGTTACTCAGTATAAATAAACTTTAAGGCTTTGATGAGTTAAGAGTTGAATGTGATATATTCAAATAAATATTTTACAAATAGTTTCATTTAAACATATTCCATTCTCTGCAAATGTGAACATGTATGTCACTAGAGTCTCATTTTAGGCAGATTCTCTTTTTTCATCTAATATTTCGCCCTAAAATAGAGGTGAGAAAGTACACAAATGTTTGAGTGCTGATCTGCCATCACATTCAGCAAGTTTGTTAGCTTTTGATAGTCTCACCTAAATCAGCTAAAGAATAATGCTCTGTGTCAGTGACCCCAAATCTAGGCCTTCTGCAAGTCCTCTCTTCTTTCTTTAATTCCTTATAGCTTAGAATCAAAATCAAAGCTTTCTATGAATTTTCGAGAAAATGGCTGAGAAAAAGGACAAAAAGGAAATTATTACAGAGCACCTCGTATGTGATTTTTGCATTTAGGCTTTTCTTGCAGAACACAGTTCCCTTAGTCCGCAGGGAGAAGCCTTAGGCAGCAGCTGCGGCCCCAGATCTGTTGGTGTCTCTACCCAGGCTAGATGATGTTTCAGGGATTGATAGTCTTGCACACTCAGTTTATAAGATATAGGTTACAGATAAAGATGAAGATGCAAGAAAGGCAAGTAGAGAGGAATGAAGAGGACAATGATGAGTATAAATACACCTCAGAGCATAGCAAGTAAGCCACGCCTTTAGTTAACCCTTCCTTCCGGTAAGAGGACAGTTTTCTCTTTTAAGATTCTTCAGCTGATAATGGTAGTTTCTATTCCAAAAGTGGTAGAGGGGGCGGATAATCACATGTGTTTTGGGAGAATCAAGTCATATTATTTGGGAACACATTGACAGAGCAAGTGAAATTATGGGAGGACATATTTTTCTTGATTATTTCTCAAAATATGGTCTAGGAGAATATACCAGGTCAAAAGAAACAAATTAATAGGGCTATTACTTTTATCATCAAAGATGTTTTACTTTAATGACCAAAACAGATGCTTTGGTTTAAAGACAAATTCAGTAAGCAAATCTTCCTCCCAAAAGTGTGCGCTGACATATTTCAGATCCTTCCCTAAAATGCCACCACCCCTTTCCCTCTCTCCCCGGCCCTCGCCATGTGACAAAGTCTGCAGATTGTCTTTTACAGGTCCTGCACATTCCCTAAAGAATAGAGCTGGAAAATCCATGTTATTCCCCCAAAGAATCTAAGCTTCCTCTACCTCACAGAAAAAGCCTACAGCAACAGATAAGCTTATAAGGAACCGATAAGAAAAGGCTCAGCACTTCTCCTTCCTCTGAGTGGTAAAAATTGGAAGAGAAGATGAGAGAAGGCATGGGAGGGAGAGCCACCAGGATACACAACTCCCCTCCTTGGCCAGCAGCGGGGGAGGGGCCACAGTTCAACACCCCGCCCATCACAACTGCTCTGAGCACCCTGAGAATGGCTGGGTCCTCTCCCTAGTCCTCAAGTGACCCATCTCAAGGCAGTGTCCTGGAACTCTGCCTGTCACACTGCCTCCCTGGAGAGGTTCGACCACGCTGGTAGTTTATCTTGCACTCACTTGCCTTGTTCATTCCAAGTCCTTCTTTGTCTACTCCACTCAATTAAGTTCAATTCTGCAGACTTCTGTTGAGCCCCTGTAATGTGCCAGACTCCCTGCAAGGGCAATAGCACAAAGGTCAGTACCGTATCTGGTTTCTGCCTCACTCGGCCAGCCTGCACAGGGCAACATAGCTGGCCAGCAATGCAGCTTACACAAAGCTATGATGTTTGCCAAGGAAGGATGGACATGGAAACCACACTGGATTTCAGTGCACCAGTTACCACTCCAGGGGGCTTCATTCTGGAACATGTGTCTTTGTGATCATCATAATATTCCACATTTGTATAAAGCTGTAGCGTTTACAAAGTCTTCTCATATACATGATCTCATTAGGAAATATTAAATATCGACTTTTCTTTTGCAATTTACAGATGAGAGAACTGAGGCTAAGAAAAAGTAAGGTCATGCTGCACTAAGAGATTTTATAAAATAATATTATTCAATGGCCAATACAAAAAAAATAGGGCTGGCTCCCTATGATCTTACACCCTTTTAGGAGGAACTGTAAGTACTTCCAAAATATAACTTCAATTATTTCATGGAATAAGGTTTAGAAGGAAGAAGATGCCAACTGTCATAAGTGTATTTTACTAATGGACAGAAGGAATAAAGCCACAGCCTTCACATGGTGCTCAGGAGATGAGACAATGCAACTTCTTAGTGTTTCCTCTGAAACTTTCTTCTCTGGATTGCTATGATAAGAGCCCCGTAGACAGAGTTGAACAGGGATTCTAGCAACCTCAGCATTAGGACACAAGTCAAGGATCCCAGGAAATCTCCCCAGTTGCATAGCTTACTGGGCAAATGACTTAATCAAGTTGAATTTAAATGACATCTCTGGGTAGGTGCAGAGATTAATATGACTGTCTTTCAGGGAGGTGTGGGAGCTGAGGAGTTACTGATTCATAAGGACCCATCTAAAAAACTGTGCTGTAGTCGCTGGATACGCCAAGCTTTGATGAGGCCTTCAGGGCTAGAATATAGCTCATGCACGTTGAAATGGGTTGGAGTTCTTCAGATGAAAGACATCTCTATAAGACATGTGGCTGTGTATTTGATAATCTTTGACATATGTTTAATATTTAGATTTCCAAGATTACTCATGTTAATATCCGCTGCACATCTTACTTTTTTGCCTTTTGTGCACACTGGGAGATGTGGGTTTGGACACATTTCAAGCCAGATTTGTTCCTGTTGCTTTATTGCTGCTAACCACAGGGTCACTAAAATGGGAAAATCATCTGCTTCTTCCTCTACTGAACTTTGAATTCAAAACTTACAATTTTTTTTTTTAAAGGAGGAAAGAAACATGCAAATGAATAATGAATGCAGTAAAAATAAATGTGTGATTCTGGGCCCCATTTAATTTTTCTTAAATGACAGTGTTGTTAATTCTATGAAATATTTTCTCTGATAAATGTGAGTTAGCTAATTTGCATGAATGGCTAGTCTGTCATTTTTTTAGTCTGTTGAGTTATGGGTTTTTAAAAACGGATTCTTTTTGTACGGCTTTTAATACATTGTTACTATATGCGATCACTGAGCTTTCCTAATGGCACATTGAAAACATGGGTTTCATCTCTTTAAAAAACAGAAATTAATTTTGAAAAGTAATTTATGTAATAATGAAGTTCTTCAGATAAGTGTATTTATAAAGAAAACCATTTACACATTATTCTGTATTCCTTTCTAATGCGAAAAAATAAAAAATAAGAAACCTATTTTCTGCCAAAGTCTCCATCACAGAAAACTTCAGGCATTTAAAATCCAGCCCGCCAGGGGCCCCTTCCATGCATAAGCGTCAATAATCACCATTAAGACTTAAGAAAAGGTGCTCTACGAAACCTCCCTTGTGCACATTTGCCCCAGTAAGTTGAGAAGCTAAAGAGCGGTCACTTGATTCTGAACCTCGAGTTTTGACACAGCCACGCAAGTTAACTAATGCTAATGGTACCGAGAGAGACGTTTCCACGGCCCGACTTCCAGTGGAACAAGGAAAAGGAGAAGGAGCGTGTCAGAGGAAGGGAGGAGTCCCAACCAGTGCAACACTCCCATCTTCTTTTTCTTTTCTAAATTGAACTCAGTGTCCCCTGAAACCTTAAGGTAGTTGCCTATGCCTCAAAATGACCCAACTCCGTCAACAGCAGCATTTTCCCCCAATACACCCGTGGCAAACGGGACATGGATGAAATCGTAATCCAGGAGGCAACTACTTCAGAGCCGCAAGCTGTAGAAAACAGCATTCTGTGACTGCGGAAGTGCCGTCTCAGCAACCGTCACAGTGTAAAGCACTAATGAACAAGGGCTCTCTGGCTGCCTTAGCTCGTGAATGACAGAATGCTAAGATGAAGGAACATTGTGTCTGATTTAAATCCACCCGACATGGAAACGTGGAGGTGAGTTTGCGCAGTCAAATCGCGGTGGCCCGGGCTTTTGCTTCAGCACAAAGTGGAGAAGCCTCAGGCTCGAGGGTGCTCAAACCCGAGTTCAAATCCCCCTTGGCTACCTGCCTGCTCTCTTATCTCCTCTGAGCAGTTCTTTCCTAGCATGGAGTAAGTTCCATGTGTTAGCTATGGTTATTAACGTATTTATAAAATGAGGAGAATAAGACCCACTTTATAGCACTATTTTGAGGATTAGTGATAAAACATTCATAACTCCAAATAATACATGGCATTTAGGTAGCTGCTACTTCTCCTGCTACTGTGTCATTATTATTAGAATGATTTTCATTAGAAAATAAACTATTGTGAGAGTAGGGATTGTGTCCATTCAGTTTAGTGACGTGTCCCAGCACTTAGAACAGTGCCTGGATGTAGAACAGCCTACTCAAGCCTCCTCTCCTACTAGCACTGACAATAATTCAAACCATATCCAATGTTTGTTTGTTTAAGTGTAAGCTTTTAGTTTCAAAACGAACTCAGACATGAAACTAAAGTGTCTTGTGGAAGTTGTGAATAATTTGGCTGTATGGCCATTTCAGAGAAGTCATAGAACTAGGACAAGCTCTGGAATCACTGAATGAGATCCAGCGGTTTTGTAGCTCTATGACTTAACATGACAAGTGAACTTTTCTGAGCTTCAATCTATTTATCTAGGAAATGAGAAATAAGGACAGTATATAATTTAGCTACTCCAATGGTATTGTTTTGAGGGCCAAGCAGGATATATACATCACTGGGCAATGTTCAGTGTTCTACAAATGTTACTTACAACGAATAGTACTTAGCATTCTCCACCAGTGCACCTGAACACCTTGTAGGTCTATGAACAAAAGTAGCTGTGTAGACCTAGACTTAGACCTAGACCAGGGGTCAGAAGATTGCAGCTTGCAGGCCAAATTTGGCCTGTGGGCTAAAAATGGGATTTATATTTTTAGATGGTTGAAAGCAATCAAAACAAGAATAATATTTCATAACACACAAAGCCTACAAAGCCTATAATAGTTATTATCCAAACCTTTACAAAAAAAGTTTTCTAACCCCTAACTCAAAGAGTTTATATTAATAATATTTGTAGCTTTCTTTAGGATTAAACCTCAAAGCAGGTAGAAAGCATGCACAATTAACATGGATTAGCAGCAGCTCAGGGCAGCAAGAAGAACACCTCCTCAGAAGCCAGCCTGGGTGTGCCCCGCTGGCCTCAGGCACTCCCTCCAGTTCCAAGCTGAGAGCTGCTCATCCTTGCTTGCCTCTCTGAAACCCAGACGCACCTGTAATTTCTTTGTGGCCAAGGTCAGGGTCTCTACTGTTCACTTCTGTATTCTTGGCACCTATCTCATAGCAGGGATTTGGAAGTATTTGTGGAATTAATGAGTGAATGTATTAATTAAATCAATTATTTATTCATCCACTCTTCAAGGGCCAGCTTAAGTCTTTGCTCTTCCATGTAACCTTCAGAAACCACTCCAGCCAAGAGGATTCATTTGTATCCTGGGGTCTCACACCCTCCTTGGCCCAAACGAGGCAATGCATAATGTGGGGATTTCGGGATTGCTCCACATTCTGTTAATGATTGGCCGGTTGACTCATTTGCTATATATTCATACTTCGGTTATTCCAATTAGATAATAAACTACCTGTCAGGTCCAGCATGACTCCCAGCCTCCACACCTGGTTTCTTCCTCAAAACCCAGCACTAGAATCCATCTGCCCTTTCAGCAAAATGTTAAGCCACTGTTCCCCCACATCCGTGACCCAACATGAAGACCTTTTTCCTGCTCATCTGTCCCGAAACTCAGGCTGCCCGAGTTCTGGCCTGCTACCTTGATTGCATGATCACACCTTTTCCTATGTTTTGGGTACTGACTTTCACCTTTGTTCCTTTGTTTCTGGGCCCTCATCATGGTCATTCGAGTCCAAGCTTTTCTTCTGCCTGTTCCCTCCACTCCACAAGAGTGGAGTCCCATCTCTCATCCCCAGCCTGGTACGTGGGGCCATATGATCTGCACTCTCTTGCTCTTGCTGCTGACAATCTCATGTCTGCCTGACTTGCTAGGCATGTGCTCTCAGGCTCCCACTGACAGGTGCAGCCTGGACACCCACCACCTCACCGGGGACCACATGCACAAGTATCTGCCAGGACTGTAACCTCCAGGATATCATGCTTTAGCCACTCACTTCCGGCCCATCTCAGCCTGTAGGAAGCCACCACAGGTCTGAGATTTGGAAGAGATTCTGCAACTCACACTTTTTGTGTCTTCGGTATGCCTAAATGGTGTTTGAACCACTGTTCACTTACCACAGCAGTTCGGTAAAGATCCACTGGTTGATCCAGCATAAAAAATAAGATAAAAGATAGTCATTCATAAGGGGTCATATCTAAGTTTCTTGTGTTTCTAACTCTGTGGTTCTCACCCCATCAGACTCAACAACTCCTTTTAATAACACATATTTTATAATCCCCCATTACTATCCTGAGCAGAATCAATCTAATAGTATATTACCCACAAACATATTTTTAAAACATCCATATCATATCCTAAATATAATAAAAAAGAGAAAAAAATTAATTCGTAATGAAATGTGTATTTGAATACGTACATACGAAAGGCTGATGACGTAATCAAATGTTTGCATCTATGTGTGGATCACGGCCACAAATGCCACTCAAATACCAGAGTAGCATCGTTACCAGTGATGTGCTTTTCTCAGTGTCCAGTTCTTGGCAAAGTTCTGAACAAAACAACATATAATCTTCCTCTAATTTGTATAGTAGTTGTAACCTCAGGGGAAATTTAGTATGTATTAAAATTAGACAACAAAATATGTAAATTGGAATTAGGTTTTAGGCTTAGATAATTATAAACAGGTTGACCTACATGAGCCCTGGCAGGACATTCAAAAGTCATGTGCTAGGCTGGGCGTGGTGGCTCACGCCTGTAATCCTAGCTCTCTGGGAGGCCAAGGCGGGCGGATTGTTTGAGCTCAGGAGTTCGAGACCAGCCTGAGCAAGAGCGAGACCCCGTCTCTACCAAAAATAGAAAAGACATTAATTGGACAGCTAAA